>CM077810.1:75515969-75560969 GCA_039764185.1 Tamarix austromongolica | reverse complement strand
ATATACACCTTAATTTTATACTTAGAACGTACATATCTTATGATAATAATATATATTTTAGGCTTGTGGATTCTCTTAAAATAATAATACATATTTTTATAAAATATATTATAAACACATTTATATATATATATATATATATATATACATATATATTAAGGTCTCGGCCGGCCACAATCAAAAAGGCCACAGCAAATTTTTTCACCAACACATCGAACGACAGATTTTCGAACAACACATCAAACACAACATCTTCGGTGCAACATGCATGCATTTATATATATATATACATATCAGTAGAGACAAATTAAGCAATATTGAAGGAAGAACAACACATACATAAAGGGAGCGACGGCGTACAAGTTGAGAACGGCAACGACGAAGGTACAAATGCTGGCTACGTTCGCAAGAATGGCAGAGGGGTGGTGGAGAGATGGCGGTGCGACGGTTTCCCTTAATTCAGAGGAGCCGGAGTGGTGGTGCAAGGGTTCGCAATAGAAAGAGAGTACGAGAGGGAAGCGGCAGAGTGTGAAATTTTTGGCACGAAACAAAAGAGAACAAAATAAAAGGAGATATTAATAACGGTTCCTGTAAGAACCGTTATTAAAACATGATTTAATAACGGTTCTTACAAGAACCGTTATCAAAACAAGATTTAATAACGGTTTTAAAAGGAACCGTTATTAAAACATTGGAAATTTTAACAACGGTTCTTGTTTGAACCGTTATTAAATCAATTTTTAATAACGGTTTTACGTCAACCATTATTAAAATTCCCGTGAAAAATTTTACCTTGCACTTTTAATAACGGTTATTACGTAAAACCGTTATTAAAAATTCCCGCGCATTAATTTTCACGGATTTGACGACGGTTTTCGAACCACCGTTACTAATGTGCCGTTATTAATTCCTGTTTCCGTAGTAGTGACATATTATTTTGCATAAGATAACATGCTTCCTTTTTTATTGGTTTTCATGATAACAATAATAAACATATAATTATAATGTAATGAATCATGTTTAATACAATTTATATATCAAAAACCCTAATGTGCTATCACACAATATCCAAACACTTTAATAGTGTGTAAAAGTTACCTAATTTTTAGCCATATCACAACTTTATCAGTAACCTCCTAAAAACTTTTAGGCTTTGCTAATAAAAATTTTGTACCTAAAAATTATATAGCGATAACGAAATTAACATTTAATTAAAAATATTTATTAAATAGTAAAATACCAAATTTTCCTTACGTTAAAATGGGGTGAAATTTTTAAAGGGGTTATCACGCTACTCATGTAGCGTGAGATGGGTAAGGCAGAAGGGAATGGGGTTTGGTAGATAGGTGGGGTTGATGGGAGGTGGTGGGTGGCAACAACAATGGTGACGCTACCATGGTGGTGTAGTAGCGAGGCCAAATAGGGGGACTAAGGCAACAAAATGGAGGACAGGGAGAAGAAAGAGAGTGGTGGTTTTAGCTAGAGATGTTGATGAAGGTTGGCAACAGGTTGGTATGGTGCACACAGGGATGGTCTGGTTGTGCAAAGGAGGAGCACAACTAGATTGTGGTGTGGTTGTGACTCGGTTGTGTAAGATGCTACAAGGGTGGTGTTTGGAGTTGGGAAAATGCAGGGAAGGGTGACACACGAGGAGGAGGTGATGGTGTTGGGTAGCTTGATAAGTGGAGGAGATGGTGGGCAGGTAGAGAAGGGTGAAAAGGGAATAAGGAAAGGAAGAAGGGGAAGGGGAAGGGGTCAAGGTGGTTAGGGCTGGTGATGATGCTATTAGAGCTGGGATGGGGTAAGCTGTAGCAGTGGAGGTGAGAAGCTACACATGATGGTGATGTAGGGAGGCGGGGGTGGCTCGGTCTACAATGGAGAACAACAGGCACTGGGTCTAATAGAATGAGAAAGTGGCATAAATTAGGAACAATAATGCTAAAGGCACATGTGTAATATATTGCAATTAGACTTTGATTTTAGATATGTTGTAAATAATGATATATTAGAAAGGTGAGCTAAATTTGTTGGTTAGATGAGTCTTAAGGAAGGTGAGCTAAATTAGGGTACCTTATTAAGAAAAGTAAATCGGGTTAACATAAACAGATTTAGGGTGGATTAAAATAATAAGAAAAGATAAATTAATTAGGATAAATTTATTTAAGAATTTATCTAGGTTTGTAGATAAAATGTTAACAAATTAATGAAATTAATATTTAAGGGTTATGTTAAGTATGTAACCCTTAAATTCTTAAATAAAACTTAGGCTTATGTTAAATATGGAGGGTTATGTTAAGTATGAATCAATATTAATATTAAATCATATTTTAGGGTACTACAGTTAGATATTTAATTTTGGTATTTCTCAAGTGACATTAGATTAAAATATGATAAGTATGTTACATGAAAATACTTGGGGTAATTATGAGCAATGTAAGTTTAATAGAATGAGAAAATGTCTTAAATTGGGAATAATAACCCTAAAGGAACATATATAAGATATTACAATTAGACTTTGATTTTGGATATGTTGTAAATAATGATATATTAGAAAAGTGAGCGAAATATGGTGGTTAGATGAGTTTCAAGGAAGATGTTACATTTATCTTGTGAAATTAGAGTTTTGTAAGGGTGTTTTGGTTCTTTCCCTAAGGGAATGACCCACACATCATTTTATTGTATTTTATATTACTTGGATATTTATGATAAGATTGTATGGCATTATATATATAACAAATAGTTAGATAAAACATTAACGTTGAAAGTAGAATCTCACCCAAGTCAGGACTAGTTGTACCAATCCATTCCACCAGATGAGAATAGTGATCAATAACTTTATGCTGTGGAGTTGTGTTAGTCCATTCCATTGGATAAGAATATTTACTAACATTGTTAGTTTTGTGCCCTAGGGTTTTACTGATTTGTTCAACTAAATGAAAATATTGGCCAGAAGCCTTATGCTATGAAGTTAAAACATTTTATTTTACTAAACGCGAATGGTGGTCAGGAGCTTTATGCCTTAGGGTTATATTAGTCCATTATACTAAAAAAGAATAGTGTTAAAGCACTTTATGCCATGAGGTTTTACTAATCTATTTCATAGGATGATAATAGTGGACATGAGCGTTATACCCTAGGATTGTACCAATCCGTTACACAATATGAGAATAGTGGCCAAGAGTGTTATGCCCTAGGGTTTTCTATTGTTGATATTTTTCCACCAATTATGAATAGCACAATCCTTAAATTGAAGATATTTATTAAATGGAATCATATAATCATCTATCTTGGAAATCTTTCGATTCTTATTGGGAACCCTCTTATATTTTTAATAAGTGTGCATAGTTAATTAGTTATTTAACATGACCTTATTTGTTATGCATACCCTCTTTTAAGATTATATTATTCCCTTACTCAGTACATAATTTATTGATCATCCTCTTCATAGGTGTTACTCATTTCCATCATCAAGTGACCCTTCTTTTGTTATGTAGGTGATTGAAGATTATCTTGATGATTTTATTGCATATGATTTACTACCGATGGGGGAGTAATTTTTATCTATCGAGGTTTAGATTTATAGTTAACGTTATCTATCGAGGTTCAAAAGAACATTAAACAACTTAAAATAGAGATAAAACTAAAATATTCATAACATGGAAATTAGAGTGTGCGTTAAAAGTTATATAGCTCAATAAAGTACGTAGTCAAAGTTCCCATGAAGGGTAAAAGGTACAATACGATGAAACGAAAATAAAATAATACCTAAGTAAACTAAAGTAGAAGGGAAATTCTGGCCAACGTAGCTCTCGGGTCCCCATGCCCGATCCAAAGATCAACTCTCATCCTTGCCTGATTCCTCATAACTATCATAGGCATCAAAGATGGCATCTCCTACTTGCAAAAACTTAGTAGGGCCCTTTCTCATGGAAATGAGCAGAAACCACGAAATAGGTGGTCAATATACTACGTACTGAATAAGGTAACTATACAACTAAGGTCATTTGTAGAAATACATATAATACAAGCATGATCATACAGATAAACATACACACAATGCAGATTGTAGAGGCCATGTTATAGTCCAGTTAGGCTTATTCATTAAATCTCTAGTCAATATACTCATTTCATACCATGCTCTTTATAAGTCCATGAAACTATGGGAAACTCATTGTTATAGCCGGTAGACCAAAAAAATACCCGGGGTATAACACATCTGGACACTATTATTCACTGGTGGAACCGACTCTAGCACACAAGGCATTTGGCCACTATTATTCACCAGTGAACCAGTCTGGCCCTGACTCTCATGGTGTTTCACTGTAAGTAGATAGTATATTTCCATGGTTTAACATCATTAGGTTTGGTTTGTTGAGCATGAAATCCCCCACTATTATAACCGGTGGACTGAAAACATGCAGGGTAGAATGCTCCCGGCCACTATTATTCACTGGTGGATTAGTCTCTAGGGCACCCAGCTCTTGGCCATTATTATATCTTATTCGTGTCTTATTCAATAAATATTTCCACACTTGACATGCATGTCCTTTAGACTACCCGTTTACACGATCTATCTACTGCTATTCTCCTAAGAGAGCCCCGTCCCATATCTTAGGACTTCTACTCCTCCCAACACATTCAGACATCCTTTCCATCTTTTCCTTACTTACTATGAATATCCAACTCCTAAGGGTGTGGGTAGAGGCCCACTTCCTTATACCATCTAAGGAAAACTCACTATCGCCCACTAGGATTTCCCTGAAAACCCTAATTTGGCCTATATGGCCCATCTTTTCTCTGACCCACACAACTCATGCTCCTTTATCCCCAACTCATCCTCTCACTTAGGTTCAACCCCAAATATTTCACCTTCCAATTTTACACATGTTACCACAAAAACCTAGTTGGCTACCCCAAACCCTAGCTAAGTTTCCTATACACCTTTATACCAACCTATATACTAGTTTTGGCCCAAGGACTCCAATCAATCCAACAATTCTTCCCTTACCTTAATTACACCCCAAGGTAACTTTTTACACATAAGGATCATCCCCATGAAAACACCATTCATCCCATGCAAACCCTAGACTTTCTCATGCAAGAGTCACTCCACTCTCTTATTTTGTCCATATTTTTCTTTTATTTGTCCCCTCATAGGTCATGAGACAATTAAGTCATTATCATTTCTCTTTATTCAACTAATTTCCCTTTTCCTACTTTTTATGCTTTCACCCCAGACCATATTATTAAACTATCCTAGCATGCATGTCCTAAAAGGTCACATCACATAATACCACAAGCACAACATACACATTATTTTACACATGCCATAAGGAAGTCACATAAACATACCTTAACTCCGCGTTGTGTTACAATAAGTTGTTATAATAATATAGGGTACACAACATAACATAACACATGGCATACAAGGCACATAAAACATAAAAGCGGCCTTAATTACATCCTTACCTAATATGACACTAAGCTTGGAGCACGCTCCTATGCCTCCTTAAAGTTTTGACTTGATTCACCGATAAGAGGGAAATACTACGAGTTAACTTCCTTCTAACCAAAGTTATCATTATTGCCTACCTTACCCTTATCATAGCCTAGTATTGGGGTTAATAATAATAATAGTAGTTTTATAAGTAAAGGTAAAGGTATTATTTTCAAAGTAGTTAATCTTACTATTACTAATCAAAATTGGTCTTGGTAGTTATATTGATCCATGTTAAGGTTTTATTAGCAATATTTATATCACTAAAGATACTAGTTTAGCATTAATAACAACAACAACAACAACAACAACAACAACAACAATAATAATAATAATAATAATAATAATAATAATAATAAGGGTTCTAATAATAATAATAATAATAAGGGTTCTAATAATCATAATAATAGTAAAATTAGTAGTAATAGGGCCAAAGTTAATAATGATGATGATGATGATGATGATGATACTCCAATCCTTAGTAATAATAATGATAGGGTTCGAATAATCATGTTAATATTAGCATTAGTAATAATAGTGATCAAGTTAATAATAATAGTAATAATAATAATAATAATAATAATGGTTCAAATCTTAATAATAATAATAATAATAATAGAGTCATAATAATACTAACAACAAAAAAAATTAAATAATAACTACATTAATTATTTTTGAAGGTCAGGATGGTTAAGGCATAATCTAGGGTGATGGTGAAAAGGCAACATCGGCAGAGGAGGAGGAAAGAAAGTTGGAGAAGTAGATCTATAGGCTAGAAGAGGGGGAGTGAGAGGGTATTGTGGTGGTGCGGGATTCTCTAGGTTTAGAGGGTTGGAATGGTGGTGGTGGGCAATAGAAGGGGCGACACAAGTGTTGGTTGCCGTGGTGGTAGAAGGTGGTGGAAGGGGAGGAAGGGTGAAGGAGAGGGAGGGAGGGGGAAAGGCAGGTAGGGGGAGGTAGAGGGGGATTTGCTAAGGCTTTGGGAGGTAGGAGAGGTGGTGGCTATGGCGGGGATGGTGATGCATGGTGGGAGAAGGGTGGCGATGGGTGCAAAGTGGCAGACTAAGCAACCAATTTTGCATGGCTGAGACGGCTTGTGCAAGGAGAATTAGGGGTAGTGAGTGGTGTGGTTCGGTGGAGGGCGATGTAGGGAAGAGTTTGGAAGTTTTTTCAGGTAGTGCACTAGGTATAAGTAGTGGCAATGGCTTCTGATCAGTGGTAGTGGTGCAATAAGAGGTAAATTTTCTGGGTAATAAAGGAGGCTTGATTGAGGTTGGGTATATGGTATTTATAAGCTAATAGGGGTGGATAAGACAAAGGGAAGATGATAAGGGGGTAGGCATGGCAAACTCGTGAGCCGATGGTGGCAAGCCTGTACAAGCCTGCGATTTGCAGGTGCTCATTTGGTTAGGGGAGAAGAAAATGAAAGGAAGGGGCATGCATGAGAGGAGGTACGGGGGATTGGGATTAGAAAAGAAAAGGAAAAGGATAGGGAGAGAGAGGGGTGATGTAGGATGGTGGTACGGTGGTGGTTGGTCGGCGATGGCAAGGCTGCAAATCTCTCGTGGGAGGAGTGGGAGGAAGAAGAAGGTGATAGATTCGGACCGGTAGGTCTGGGGGAAAGAAAAGAAGAAAAAGAAAGGGGGAACCGGTCAGCTGAGCGGGGTGGAGGAAAAAAAACACGTGTAGACTAGGTTGGGCATGAGGAAGATGGGGAAAGATTAGGCCGCGAGGGGCACAGGTCCAAACCGGAAAGAAGGAAGAAAGAAAAGAAAAGGAGGAAGGAGGAAAAGAGAAAAGAAAAAAAGAAAAAGAAAAAAATAGGTTGGTTGGGGTATTTAGAATATTTTGGTATTTTTTAATATTTAAAATAAAAATTTTTAGTAAAATAAAAATTAAATTTCCCTTTTAGATTAATTTAGGATATTTTGGGTAAATTTTCCTAAATTCTATTTTAATTAGGAAAATACTCTATTTTTTTCTAATTAAATTCTTTGTCGTTTTCCTCTTGATTTTTCCTTAAATATTCCCCCTTATTTTAATAAAATAATTTATTTAACTAATTTTCCTAATAAATTCCTATTTTAATATAATTTTTTAAATTAGGATTTTAGGGTGTTTCATTGATAACTATTATTGGTAGTTCATCAAGGGGTATTCAACAAAGGCCATGTTGTTGATCGACTTGCTTAATAAGATGGTTGCTTAGGAGTGGATAGAAGAGTTTCAAAGGGTATTTGAAGATCTCAAGCAAGTTGTGATGGAAGAGCCCGTCCTAGCTATTAACTATTTAGAGCCAGTCGAAGTGCACATTGATGCATCAGGCTTTACTATAAGGAGTATGTTAATGTTGGAGAACCATCCTCTAGCCTACGAGAGCCACATAAAAAGGATATATTTGGTGCATGATAAGGAGATGACAACTATTATTCATTAACTTAAGGTGTGAAGGAATTACTTGCTTTGGAATCAGTTTGTGATCAAGATCAACAATGTTGCTACCAACTACTTCTAGAGGCAGAGGAAGTTAATCCCCAAGAAAGCATAGTGGCAGGACTTCTTGGTGGAGTTTGATTATATGACGGAGTATAATCCTAGCAAAGCCAATGTTGTCGTAGATGTATTGAGTCAAATGATGTAGGAGCATCTAATGATCCTCAAAATAATGAAGAATCGGCATTTCTAATAATGGAGCAGATCATCTTAAATATTCTTGATAATGAAAATAATTTAAGATGTTCTTGTAGGTATATTACATATTTGTAAGGTGAAGAAGTCAAGATACAAGAAGGATACCTAAAGTGTACAATGCATTCAAAGCATGCAAAGATATGTCATACATGGGATGACAATATAACAAGATATAGTTGGTGATCTCATTAGTTATATTAAACTTGTTGTAAACCCTAAGATATTTCATGTAAGCTAGGGTTTTGTTGTTATTTCATGTATGTACCATAGTTGGTTGTAATGCTTGGTAATGTTTGTCATTAATATCATTTAAATGATGATATTATGACTAGGGTTAGGTATTATATAAGCTTAATTCAGGTTGGTTAAAAACTAGCTTAAGTTAAGGAGATTACTGGCTAGTTTTCTACATTAAAGTCGGCTAAATCTCCTATATATACCCCCTATGTCATTGTACACGCACGTTAGAAGATCATTTGAATAAAATTCACAAGTTAAACACTTGATATTCTCTCTTTTGGAGATTGTATTCTAGATAGGAATAGCCTGGGGTTATTTTTCCTACTTAGAACCTTTGAATGTTTACCGAAACATTCAAAGTTATCCCTTCATTTGAGTTCTAGACTGAATATCCTTCATTCACAACTTAATAACCACTTATAAGTCGAGCCTTATTTTCTTTTACAACTTCAAACCCTGCTTGAAGATGAACCAAGGAACTCACGATCAACGCTTCCCTCCCTTTGATCCACACCACCAAAAGGCTAAGTTAGCAGCTTTCAGCCAGCTAGATTGTAATGTCATGGATAAAGTTTGAAAAGGATTAGCCTAGGATGACTTATCCAAGAACTTAATGGATATAGCTAAGGAAGAAAAAACTCAAAGATTTTAGGTGAAAGATAGCATGCTCTACACAATTAGTCGCCGACTCTATTTTCTAAAGTGGGGCAACCTAAGGAGGGAACTACTAAAGTACATGACTTAAAGTGGGTCGGTCATCCTGGTATGAGATGGACCCTTTCCCTTATTGAGAAATCTTATTATCAGCCTAATATGTAAGATGATGCAGAAGCATATGTGAAGACTTATCTTGTATGTCAACAAGCCAAGGTGGAGCAAAATAAACTTGTGGGTCTACTAGGGCCTCTTCCTATTCTGAAGAAGCCATGGGAAAGCATCTCTATGGACTTCATCTTGGCAATCCCTACTTGAGAAGGATGTGGTTCCATTATAGTAGTGGTTGACCAATTCTCTAAGTATAAAACCTTCATCCTAGCTCCACGGGATTACCCAGCTAAGGAAGTTAGGTACTTATTCTTGAAAAATGTGGTGAAGTATTGGGGCGTTCCTTGGAGAATCATTAGTGATCAAGATCCACACTTTACAGGGAAGTTTTGGAGGGAGTTATTCAAGCTCATAGGATCATATTTAAATTTCTCCACAATTTTTCACCCACAACATAATGGGAAAATAGAATGGGTGAATCACTTGTTGGAAATTTAGTTGAGGAACTTTGTGAGTGCCAACGAAACAAATTAGGAAAAGTTAATAAATGTTGCCCAATTCTCTTATAATTTAGTAGAGTGAGACAACACAAAAGAGCCTATTTGAATTGGTGATGGGCCAACAACCTACATATCCACATGAGTTGGCTAAGGGATATGCAGGACCTAGCCCGACAACCTTCAAGTATGAAAAAGGGTGGGATGAGTAGTTGGATATGGCCAAGGAAAACTTGATAAAGGCAACTAAGAAAATGAAGAAGTGGATAGATGAAAAGAGAAAATCCAGGGCATTCCAAGTAGATAAAGAAGTTAGGTAAAAATTACAACTGAGCAGTTCAAGGCCTACAAGAAAGCACATAAGGGCTTGACACGATGATACGAGGGACTATATCCAATTATGAAGGAGGTCGGAAAGACTTCATACGGATTGGAATTGCTGAAGAAATAAAAAGGTCCACCTAGTGTTCTATGTGAGTCATCTGAAGACCTACCACAAGGATAATGATGGCCCAAGTAAAGGTGAATCTCATCGAGCACCATCCGCAAATGTTACATCTTTTGAAAAGGAGGTTGCTAAGATCATGGCAAATAGAGTAAAGAAATCCAAAGGATTTCCAACTACACTGAGTACCTCGTGCATTGGAAAAGGTTTTCTGATAGTGAGATAAGTTGGGAATGCGAGGAGGACTTGTGGTCATTTCGTGACAAGATAGTTACTTTCAAGACTACTAATAAGTTGATGAGGACGTCAAGGGTTTAGGTGAGGGATAATGTCACTGATTGTTTTTTTGGAAGGTTTTATAACACCTTAGAGTTATGTAGACTCTAGTGGTATTATGTGGAAGATTGTGCAATATTCTACATGATATAAAAATTATTTAGATCTCTCAAACCTATAAGAGTGTTGGAAAATCCTACAAGAAAGTCTCTAGAATTATCATGTAAATGTAGAAGGTTGTAGAATATCTAGAACCTTCCATCACAAGGAAGTAGGGAGGGCGACCTCAACTATAAATAGAGGAGGACCCTCATTTACTCCCACCATCTTCCAAGTTATAATCTCTATCATATCTCATCAATAAAGTGTTTTCTTCTTACATGTAAATACTCTCTTACTTTCTCTAAGTTTTTTAAGTTCTCAAAGTGTCCATACTTGTCTTTAGAGGCTTGGTATTATCCTTAGTGTTGGAAATACTAACTTAGTGAGCATTAAATGAGTTGTGCTTCTAAATGTCGCACAAAAAAGACTTCGGTAAAAAGATTCACTCCGTGACAGACACTACCCCAAAAAGTAGTTTTAATAACGGTTATTTTACAGTTTTAATAACGGTTTTCAACCGTTATTAAAACGCCCGTTATTAAATCTTTAATAACGGTTCATAACCGTTATCAAAAATATAAAAAAAAACCCGCCAATATGAGCATAAAATGCATTTTTAATAACGGTTTTTGAGAAAAACCGTTGTTAAAAAAGAGGGTTTTAATAACGGTTCTAAAGAAAACAGTTATTAAAAGGTAGGTTTTAATAACGGTTCTTATGAAAACCGTTATTAAAATACCAGAGTTTTAATAACGGTTCTTATGAAAACTGTTATTAAAATACCAGAGTTTTAATAACGGTTTTAGAAGAACCGTTATTAAAACATCTTTTAATAACGGTTTTCATCAGAACCGTTATTAAAACCTACCTTTTAATAACGATTTTCTTCAGAACCGTTATTAAAACTTCAGTTTTTTTTTTTAGTTATTGCAGTTTTGTTCCTGCCCACATACACAGTTGTATGTTCAACAATTACCAAATCTGCATTGTAAAACAACATCAATTGATAACATATCTGCAATCACACCATAATTTCATTCAATCCCTTGTTAATACACCGGACATATATACTCAAGAACAAAATTAGTAGGCATACCACAACTTGATAGCTCTACACACCAAAGCAAAATGTTTATAAATCTAGCTTAATTACAAGACTTAAAGACATAGACAAAATACAAGCCTGCAGAACATATATGCATGTAGAATATATAGATCTCTACCTAATACCGAATGAATGAATGCACATGCTTGGCCCATTGCTCTCTCACTTCATCAATTTCTTCAACACTGTATTGCTGGCCTTGTGCATAATCATCGGTGAAAAACTACAAATCCCAAGTTTTGATTAATATACAGTTAGCACTTACGTCAAGTATCAAACATATATGCCATGGTTCATTAATAGAAAAATATCGAAAAGAAAACATACATGGCTTGGATCTATGTTGACCGATCTATTTTGGACTATCAGATCCATTGATCTACATACATAGTATCCACAATCTTTGTCGTTTTGCTGTTGTGGACACTGTCATATAAATTCAGTTAGCTCTCTAACTATTAGATATTAATTTTAATTAAAATAAAATACGAAATAGTTGCCTTCCTACTTACTATGACAGGCTCGTATTGAACATTCTTTGGGTCTGGGACACCATTCCCACCTTTCCTTTGATACGCTGTCCGTAGTGCCCTAATAAATAGAGTTGGATACACAATATTGTAAGTACGCATATATACCTCAAATAATGAAAGCTAGCTAGACAAATATATGTATAAATAAGCTAATGAAGTAAGAAGTGAAAAGTATACTAACATGTCGATAAATTCCTTCCCACCACGACGAGCGACTTCAAAAGGCACGTCATAGGTTCGAAGGGAATCAAACACATAGACTTTATTAAGATCAGGTCGGATGGCGTACAAAACCCAATGTTTAGTTGCGAGGTGAGGAATGAGATAGAGCTTGTTGTGTCCCTCAATCAAAATGCGATCCGCTAAATAGTTTATGTGCCTACCCTCTCTTATTGTACTACCGTCAGCTATGTAGTATGGGCACACAAACACAATAGAGGACAGCATTCCCTCCATCGCAGCTCGAGTAGCTACCAACCTATGGACAACAAAAACAATGCATATTTGTTAATAAATAATAACTCATATAAGTGGTCATAAAAATTCCAATTGTATAAGTTAAGAGTACTAAAATCTCAAAATGAAATTATACTTACGTGACATAGACGGCGACACTTATGGTTGACATCCATTCTTGATTATAAATGTCGCTTATGTCAGCCGTCGATACCATGTAAGTAGCATCGTCCCTCCCAACATACTCAGGACGACAATCAATGAAAATATAATTGTCCCTGAGGTAGTTTTGGGCATAAAAATATAATATAGCTAATGCTGGTGGAGGTTGGCTTTGCTGATCTGAAGAAGGAATCTTTTGTGGGGCAACTGATTTTTCAGATTTAGCTCTCTTTCCTTTAGCAGCGCCCTTTTTTGTGTTGCTCGTTCTGCTAGTACCTCTCTTGGTTTTACTAGCAGAAGCAGTCTTCTTTTTTGATTCCTTAATTGATAATATTAAACAAAATATATATTGAGCATATAAATATATATATATGAAAAAGGTATATATAGTGTAACTACTAAACAAGGTCTAATGAACATGTCAAATGTCAATACCTCTTCAATAGTGAGACGTATTTGATCCGCAGGCCAAGCCACAAAGCTTCCATGAGCTTCTAGTACTGTGGTTGCCTCATCGCCCTCATTATAACAAGGCAAGTGTGCACTGCCAATGATTGGAGTGTCAATACTCACCGGCCTTGTATTTAGGGCTAAATTGTACCCGTGGATTGTCTGCGTTTCAAAACTGTGACTAATGCGGACCCTTCCTTTCGCCAAAATTGTTGAAAGGTCATTCGCTAATAAGTCACATTTATGCAAACCCTAAACAAAAATATTACACATTATTAATAATTTATTACACTGAATACATTTAATAACAATTCATAGTTTGTAATGCTTACCTCGGGAAGAGTAGAAAGAAATGCATCAGCTTCACAACTATCTCTGACGCTATTTACATTAGGTATGTGAAGCTGATCATGGTCTACTGAATCGGATGGCTTATACCCTTGAGATTTAATAAATGACAACTCTTGCTCCATTGTTGCCATCCGTTCAAATGCCACGTTCAATTTTTGGGTGAGGATGGCGACTTGCTCATTAGTGCTACGAGAACCACGAGATCGACCACATATGCTCGTTCTCGTAACACCCAATCCAATGCCCCTGTGTCTTCCAGGGTGTTCTACAATTCCTGTAGCCTGAGCCACAATGCTATATTGGTCCACCTCCTCACCTTCTGACGTTTCAAGTTCGTCCTGTAAATTTAACTTATAGGAATAAGCATAATATAATAGTTTTCTATAAGAAAACTAAGTAGGGTTCTAGATATCTACAAACTTACAATTTTTTTGGCTGCAACATCAACATATTCATTAATATATCCATCTCTTGTTGCTCTAGCCTTCTTCCATAATGTACCAATATTGATGGACGAGGTACATGGGTCCAAGTCTTGGGCTAGGAGCTACAAATCAAAAAATATTCTTAATTAAGAATATTATTATAAAATTCAACATTTACATGTAAATAGATAATGACAAAATGCATACCAACTCCTCTTCAAGGCCCGCATAGCCTTTGCGAGCCATATTATGCCGATATTTATTTTGCTTGGCAATCTCTTTATTTTGGGTACTTTTTTCCTATGTGACAAGCCAAAACATAATGACATGGTTATTTCAATATTAATCATAATACTGGGATTGATACAAAAAGTTTAATTGTTATCTAACAAGTACCTTAAAATCCACCGTAAGACGATAAGCAATGAATTGGTTCCAACTTTCTTGATCGATGAAACCGTATCGTTTGGGTGGGTTCTGTCGTACAGAACCATCCTTCTTTCTATACATTTTTCTACGAGCTAAATATGACCTAAATGTTCTTAGACGCTCCCCACAATGTCTAAGAAGCCATTTCTTCCTACTCTCTGGGACATTGAACACTTTCTGCAAAATAAGACATGTAGATGTATACCGATGATAATGTAATAAAATTAATAACATTTGACATACAAAAATGATTACATAAAATAGCATATTTACCGTGATTTCCTGCCAAATATGCTCCTTATGACCCTGTGGAACCTGCTTCCAATTATTATAGGAGATAGGAACACGGTTACGGGTCACAAGGGAAATGTAGGTCAAGAACATATCTGCGTAAGGGCCGATGGGAAGATTGTAAGTATTCCATCCCAAATCGACTACTTCTCCTCTATTCCTCATGTCTACGATAATTCTCATAATCGTAGGTCCCCTCTTCCCTTCTTCATCACTGCTATCCCTATCAATGTTTTTGTTGGCCATATCTCTACAAAAAATAAATAAATAAATTATGTTAGAATGTTATGTATTGAGCATAATAATGTACCATTATATTATCGATACGAATCATGCTTAGAAAGAATTAATCTCAAATGTATCATGCTATTCTATATATATATATATACGAATCATGTTAACACATTTCCAAAAAGATATTAATACTAACCCTAACCCTAATTAACCCTAATTAACCATAATAAACGATAAACCCTAACACTAACCCTAGCTAATTAACCATAATTTATTATAATAAAACCTAACCCTAAACCACAAAAAAAACCTAATCCCTAAACCTAGCTAAATGTAATTAAAGCATAATATATAAATCATATTATTAATTATTATTATTATTATTATTATTATTATTCTTATCATACACAATTATTTCTCTCTATTTAATTAATCTCAAATGTATCATGCTATTCTATATATATATATATATATATACGAATCATGTTAACACGTTTCCAAAAAGATATTAATACTAACCCTAACCCTAATTAACCCTAATTAACCATAATAAACGATAAACCCTAACCCTAACCCTAGCTAATTAACCATAATTTATTATAATAAAACCTAACCCTAAACCACAAAAAAAACCTAATCCCTAAACCTAGCTAAATGTAATTAAAGCATAATATATAAATCATATTATTAATTATTATTATTATTATTATTATTATTATTATTATTATTATTATTATTATTATTATTATTATTATTATTATTCTTATCGATCATACACAATTATTTCTCTCTATTTAATTATTCACTTTTATATATTCCTTATTCTCTATATCTATTTAATCCTCATCAAATAGCAATCATTAACATATGCATATATAAAATATATTTGCATTTCATTATATGACATTTCCTATATCTTATTGCTAGTGATCTCCTATACTTATTAATGAAAATATGTGTGTGTGTGTGTGTGTGTATATATAGTTTTTATGAGTGAAAATGTATATAATTCTACACTCACATTCATATTATATATAAATATATATATATATATATATATGTAAAGGTCTCGGCCAACACATGCATTTGTTAATATATAACAATAACGTAACAAATTCAACAAAAAACAGCAAAATTTTCAGCCAATACATTAAACAACCCATTTTCGAACGACAAACCACAATCTTTCAATAACAAACAAACGAAACCCTGTACCAACATGCATGCATTTATATATATATACATATATAAGTAGATAAAATGTTACGAGAAGAAGAACAAACACATACATAAAGTGAGCTAGCTACAAACACGACGGTGAGAATGTTGAGAGAGGCAAGGGGCTTCAAACACGACAGAGGATGGTGCAAGTGCTAGCTAGCTTCGGAACAATGACAGCACGCACATGCAGAGCCGGCAATGGCGGAGGCGTGGTGGAGAGTTGGCGGTGCGAGGGTTTCCTTTACTTGAGAGGAGCCGGCCGGTGTGGTCGTGCGAGGGTTTGCAAGGAGAAGGAGAGCAAGAGAACGAAGGTGTAGAGAGTCTGAAAATTTTGGCACGAAACAGAACTGAACGAAATATAAGTTTGATTTTGGGGTTTTAATAACGGTTCCTGAGAGAACCGTTATTAAAAAGATGATTTAATAACGGTTCTCTCAGGAACCGTTATCAAAACATCTTTTAATAACGGTTTCTGGAAGAACCGTTATTAAAAGATTCTGACTTTTGACAACGGTTCTAATATAAACCGTTATTAAATATACTTTTAATAACGATTTACCTGAAACCGTTATTAAAACATCCGTCCAAATTTTTACGTTGCCCTTTTAATAACGGTTTTTAAATATAACCGTTATCAAAACTTCCCGCCGATTAATTTCCACGCGTTTGACAACGGTTTTCGAACTACCGTTATTAATGTCCCGTTATTATAACCCGTTTTCATAGTAGTGAGAGTACTCTCAATATCGGCAACGAAATGGAAAAGAAGATAAATGGGAGATTAAATCCCATTTTCAAGTGCCGAAATCATTAGTATTAAAGCCAACTACCTTGCTTGCATCGGGTAGCATCCACCGGAGAGGTGGTCGTGTTAATAGGTGGGCCTAGCATCGATCCACTAATCTATTCAGAAAGAGATATTGGTGTCCATCCCAAACTAGATAATCTATTTACGCACAACTTGCCTCATGTGCAATCTTGAGTTAGAAACTTACTATGATAGGTTGGACTTTAGTTTTTGTGGTTAGAATTTAGGTTCATGATGAGATATATGCGCAGTCTTTGGTTTGAGTTATTTGTAGTTAAGATCATTTTAATTTTGGTTAATTAGAATACATATAGCTATCAAATTTTATTAACTTTGAATCAGGTTTTGGATCGGATCTGAGTACATCTAATTTAGGATCAAAGATATATTCTATTTTTTTTAACGAGCAATTTATATATTCTATTAAGAGATAATAAATATATCGTTAATATGATAATGATATCCTTCATTGAAAAATAAATTGGTAATTAAGATATCAAAGAAGAGAGAGAGAGAAAATATGAATAAAAAATAATCATTAATTTAAAAAAAAAATAATTTTTATTTTGAAATTAAAAAATTGAGCTGAAAAGAATAACGGAAGAATTATTTCTTCTTTTTAAATTTAAAAAACTGGAATAATATCGAGCTATGAGACTTGAGATCGGCTTTCTGAGGTCCCAGTCGTATTATGACTAATAACCAATGAGTGAGGTGGGCAGGAGTGATTTTGCTGAGATTGGGCTCCACGCTTTTATGGCTAAGGAGAAGTGGTCTATTGTCGATGCGCATTCATGGCCACGGACCATAGCCATTTTCTTCCACCTATTTCCGGGGGGAGTAGTATAGTACATTCCCTATAAATGGATCCATCAGGCAACGGAATGATCCTGATACCCCAAGTCTGGTCTTGTCAATCTTCTGGCCAAGTTAATATAGAGAGAGGGAGGGGGGGGGCAACAAAGGGCGCGGCAAAAAGGAAGTCTATGGAATTCAAGAACGGCAACAACACTGCATAAATTTAACCAAAGATGGCGAATGACTCTACGATCCTCGCTACCGACGGCAAAAGGTAAGCCCCGTACTAATCCTTATTCGAGTTACGTGCTGATCGATCTAATTAAGAGCGGCATCATCATTTACGATAATTAAATTCATATCTCTTAATTTAAAGCCACGAGTCTAATTTTGCTACATAATTTAGATAATCTTATTGGATTATGTAATAGAGTTTTTTTTTTTATAAAAAAAATTCTTGTTTAATTATCTGGAAGTTATATCCCTCTTTTTTCTTCTTTCTTTTCAGATTAGAAGGAAAGGTGGCGATCATCACGGGTGGCGCAAGTGGAATCGGCGCATGTACTGCGAAACTATTTCTCAAGCATGGTGCAAAGGTTATTATCGGAGACATCCAAGACGGCCTCGGCCTCGCCCTCTGCAAAGAAGCCGGCACGGAAGACGTCTCCTACGTCCATTGCGACGTCACCAACGACTCCGACGTTAAGAACCTAGTCGACACCGCCGTCTCAAAGTACGGAAAACTCGACGTCATGTACAACAACGCCGGTATTTTAGGCTCCATAGAACTATCAATCTTAGAAACCGAGAACGAAGTTTTCAAGAAAACTCTCGAGGTGAACCTCTACGGTGGATTCCTCGGAGCCAAGCATGCTGCTAGGGTTATGATTCCCGCACATAAAGGCGTCATCCTGTTCACAGCAAGTGTTGTAGCAGTTACCTCGGGTTTATGCTGCCATCCCTATACAGTCTCCAAGGTGGCGATAGTGGGGCTAATGAAGAATTTGTGTGTGGATTTAGGAAGTCATGGTATACGGGTTAACAGCATATCGCCACCCGCCATCGGAACTCCATTCTTGCTTAATGCATTAGGGCTTGAAAAAAGTCAGGCGGAACGAGTCTATGAGACCAGCACGGCATTAAGAGGGGCGGCGTCAAGTGAAGAGGACGTTGCTACGGCTGCACTGTTTCTAGCTTCCGATGAGGCTAAGATAATTAGTGGGCACAACCTCGTGCTTGATGGAGGCTATAGTACTACCAATTTGGCTTTTAATGCGGCGCTAGAAAAGGAAATGACAGAAAAATGAATACTATTATGAATATGTACCAAATAAGACAATATGAATATGTCATTTCAATATTATTGGAGTAAAATAAATCAATGATGTTGGAGCTCATGAAATTGAAGGCGCATTTTATTTTGTACTTAAACGGACGCATCGCAATAAGATTTCCTATCATATGTTGTGTAAGGGATTGTGTTGTGTTGTCTGATACTAAAAGACTAGTATATGGTAAACAAACTATTTTCTTTCCCCTACGTATATAACTCAGAACCATAGATAAGTTTGCACTTCGTGGCTAACTTAGCCTTGCCATGCATTACCTGACTACATTTGAATGCAAAGTCAGGCATTACCCCCCCCCCCCCAAAAAAACTAGATATAGTCCATAGCTAATTACACAGTCAAAATTAGCTAATTAACCAGCAGCCTCATTCTTTTCATGAAAGACGTGTCAGATCCCAAGTTTTAGAAAACACCTTCAAGAGTTCCTTGCAATAACGGACGATTCCAAGCAATGGATGACGAGCACAGTAGCATTAATCATGAGATTGTAAACATTCATTGAATCACTTTCCATCGAAAACCAATTTGATTCCCATATCTTTTGCAACTAACACTACCCGAAAAGACGTTTTAATAAAGGTTATTTTATAGTTTTAATAATGATTTTAAACCGTTATTAAATCGCCCGTTATTAAATCTTTAATAACGGTTCCAAACCGTTATAAAAAATATAAAAAAATCCGCCAATATGAGCATAAACTGTATATTTAATAACGGTTTTTAAGAAACAACCATTGCTAAAAAAAGGGTTTTAATAACGATCACTACAAAAACCGTTGTTAAAACATCATCGAATTAGGGTTTGAGCATAAATTTAAGATTAAATATACATTTTTAATAACGGTTCTTATGAAAATCGTTATTAAAACTAGGTTTTAATAACGGTTTTCATAAGAACCGTTATTAAAACTACAATTTTTTTTAACGTTTTTGCAGTTTTGTTCCTGCCCACATACACAATTTTATGTTCAAATAATTACCAAATCTGCATTGTAAAACAACATCCACTACAAGAAAAGTAATTTTTGGCAACGGGTTTTAGCCACGACTTAAAATTTTCGTTGCGAAAAAATAATTTTTTGGAACAATATATAACTTTCGTGGCAAAAGCTTGTTGCCGTAAATGCCCCACTTTTTTGCAACAATAACATGTCGTTGCTATAAAAAATACTTTTACTGCCACAATAATTGTTCGTTGTAAAAAAAAGATAGCTTTTGCAACAATAATTTTGTTGCAAAAAATTGTATTTTGTAACAACCTTTCAAGTCGTGACTAAAACTATTACGAGGGTAGAGGGTGTTTCATATACCTTATTTATCGTCACGAGATATTGTTGTTGGTAAAAAAAAACATTTTTTTACTATAATAACTTTGTTGTGAACGCTTACTTTTGCAACAAAATAATTTAATTTTGTCATGGCTCAAATATCTTAAAGTTATTTATTATTTTCAGAACTTAAAACATTATTAATCTAAAAAGCTTTTAAAAAATAAATGATCCAAATTTTTTATTTAAGAAAAATAATATTAGCCAAAAAAATAAATTTATAAGAATCATATAAATATTACACTATTTTTTATCCAATCAAAGTGAATTAAGAAATGAATACAATTATTTGAAAAGATTATAATAAAATTAACTTTGTTATGTAGCAACGAATTTTACTAATTGTTGGATAAAATACTTTTAGAAATGTCAATATAACTTTAGCAACGAATCCATTAAATTGTGGCGGAAAATAATTTGATAATTTTCAAACTTTACTAACTTTCGCAATGGAACTAATAAACTGTGGCTAAAAATAATTTTCTAAATTTCAAATTAACTTTTGCAATGGATAAAATCATTACAAAATATTAAGGGAAAAAATATTTTCAAAATAACTTTAGCAACGAATTTATTAATTGTGGCTGAAGGATTAAGGTGATAAATTTTAATATATGTTTAGCAATAGATTTATTATACTGTGGCCGAAAATAGTTTTATAAAGTTTAAACCGTACTAATTTTGGCAACGATTCTAATTAGCTGTGACGAAAAATAATTTACTAAATTTTTCGTTATTTTTTGCAACGGTCAAAACCGTTACCATACATCTTTATTAGGCAAAAAAAACATTAAGCAGGACTTTTCGACGGTAAGAAACGACAAGAAAATTTTCTTAATCATCCTAACTATGCTAGCTAGCTGCTCGACATATACTCCCATGGTTTCTGGTAAGTTGTGCCGCCGAGCATAAAATCTACAGCCAAGCAACGCACACAACTTTGCTTCCTTCCAACATTGCAACAGACAACGACTGGTGGTGTCCGGTGGTGATTCTGACGACGGGCGCTGGGCTTCGAGTACCTTCGACGGTTGACTCTATCATCCAGCACATCGGGTAAGATGGAGGAAAAGGGGCTTTTTTTTGCCGCAAAACTGAAGATAATTGACGAGGGTAAGCCTCATTGAAAGCATACTTCCTTATTTGATATATTTGTCTGATTTATTAGTCCAATTTTGGATTTAGGTTTAGATTGAATATGCATGACGACCAGGTTTAGATATACTTCAGTGAATAGATCGGTAATTGTTGGGAAATTGTGGTTTAATAATAGTTTTGTGACTGTAAATCAGATATAGTTGTGAAATGAATACTAATGATTTTTAAGATGGGTAGTTACCATATTAGATTGTAGGAGTTACAATTGTATAATGAGATAGACATATAATGGAAGAATTTTTAAATTTGGCATTGAATATGCATCGAGTAAAATGTGGTTGTGTTTTGCTTTCTATGTTGTGTTTTGCTCTCTATGTATGGAATTATTTAATCAGCCTATTCTACTACATTATCATCATGCACATTATGAGGGAAAATCCAGAATTGGGGTTGTATTATCAAAGTCAGTACATTTTTTGATCTAGCATGGATGTTATGTGTATGGTGGGGATGTATTTAGTATTTGAGGGGATATTTTTCTCTTCCTGGGTTCTTATGCCTGTTGATAGAACCTTGCCTGAACTTGTAACTCAAGGACCAGTATTAATTTCCTAGTTAGGAGTTAGGACAGTCATAAACTCTGTAAAATTGGCTACGTAGTTGTCTTATGTGAAGGATATGATTTTTTATCCCAAGTTCCTATGTAGGTTGATGGTACCCCTCCTGAGATTTTATCACTCAAGGGCTTGTATGACTTAATGAATTAATGTGGTCTACAATGTGGACTTCCATTCAATTCTAAGCTCCAATTGTTTCCAACTTTGATAGATCATTCCTGCTTGGCA
Source organism: Tamarix austromongolica (assembly GCA_039764185.1). Lineage (NCBI taxonomy): Eukaryota > Viridiplantae > Streptophyta > Magnoliopsida > Caryophyllales > Tamaricaceae > Tamarix > Tamarix austromongolica. The sequence goes on along the minus strand of CM077810.1, from coordinate 75,538,573 downwards.
ATGAAAGGAGACTTGATTGAAGCTAAAGTAGTTCACGAACAACTTTGTTGCATGGTTGAAAGGCAAGAACCTGCTGCTAGTTAGTACTTTTTTTATTGACTGGTATATACTTGCCTGCTTGTCTGTAGAAAGGAAAAAATATTCTGAATGTTATAAATTGAGAATATGTAGGTCTGACAGATAACTATTGGGTCCCAACAATCAATAACTACCTAAAAGTATCCTTTTGTTTGTGAGGTTAGTTTATTGTTTTTCTAATTTAGCTCTTGGTGATTAAATTTATATATTTTTTTTGTGGAACTTGCTGTGGAGTACAATAGTACACTATTTTCATACAATAATATTGGCATTATAATACTGATGATGCTTTTAATTTTTAGCTTTCTTATAGGCTTCTCTTATCAAAGAAGATGAACTAGATATATCTATTTTGACAACTACAGGTATTTTTTTTCTTGTAGTCCTTCTTTTTTTTTTTTCACTCATATGATTACTCTATAGTTTTCCATTTGGTTTTGTATAGTTTACATGAAGAGAGTATATATGGAAATTTTTTAAGTTATGATAATTTTTCTATTAATTGCTGTTCTTTATATCATCCAAAATTGTTTAACTTTTTATGGAAATAAAAATTAGGTTATGCAAATGGATAAAGAATGGATGAAATTGAATCGAGCGTCGCCTCAATATTTGGAAGGGATTGATCATTTTATAGATTTTGCTTTTAGCATGTCACATTTAGATGAACAGTTAGAATCTAAAAGAATAATTAGTTGTCCATGTAATAAGTGTGCAAACGTGCATTTCAAAAATAGAACTGAAGTTCGCTTTCATTTGTTGAAGAATGGAATTCTACAAAGCTATGTAGTGTGGGATAACCATGGTGAGGTGTTGAATGTCTCTTCATCTGACCATGAGACTTCTATTGATCATGATGACATGCTAGAGATGTTAGAAGTTGGTTGTGGTGTGACTGGGATGGATTTTTTAGAGAATGATGGTAGAAATGAAGATAACTTCACCTCAGAAGAACCTACTGGCAAAGCAGCTCGATTCTATCGCCTCTTGAAGGAGTATAAAGAGAATTTGACTTTGGATGGCTCTACAGTTTCAAAGTTAGGGTATCTTATGAAGTTGCTACATCTTAAATGTATGAACCATTGGAGTGATATCTCCTTTACTGAAATGTTGAAGCTTCAAAATGGGACATTAGGTTATAATCTTCCAAATTCCTAGGATGAGTGTCATAGGATCATTCATGATTTAGGCCTAGATTGTATAAAAATTCATGCATGCCCAAATGATTGCATCATCTATTGGCGTGAACATGTCGATGCACAAGAATGTCCGCAATGCCATACCTCAAGGTGGAAGATAGATGGCAAAAGGGTTCCCCATAAACTTTTACGATATTTTCCTATAAAGTGTGGATTGCAAAGGTTATTTATGGCAGCTGTGACAACAAAGGATATGCGTTGGCATAGAGAAGATAGGGTTGATGATGGGATAATGCAACATCCAGCGGACTCTCAAGCATGGAAGTCTTTTGATGAGGAGTTTCCATCATTTGCAAAAGATCCTCATAGTGTGAGACTTGGGTTAGCTACAGATGGTTTCCAACCATTTAATAATTTTGGGGGATCATCTCATAGCATTTGGCCGGTCATTTTGGTTCCTTATAATTTACCAACATGGATGTGTATAAAATCTTCTTATCTTATGTTATCTTTGTTGATTGATGGTCCTAATTCGCCAGGAATGGATCTTGATGTCTATTTGCAACCCTTGGTAGAAGAGTTGAAAGAATTATGGGAAGTTGGTGTTGACACATATGATGCCCATGCTAAACAAAAATTTGTCATGCGTAAATCAGTGCTATGGGCTATTAGTGATTTTCCAACTTATTCAAACCTGTCTAGTTGGAGCACTAGTGGATTTTTTGCTTGTCCTTGTTGTCATAGGGAAGCTGGATCGCGTTCAATAATAGATAAGATATGTTACATGAGGCATAGACGTTGGTTTCCAATGGATCATAGATGGAGACAATTACCTAATGCCTTTGACAAAACAAAGGAAAAGGGTACAGTTCCTATCCCATTATCTGGTGATGATGTTTTGAGGCAGTGTAGTTAGTTTACCTAGGTACCATTTGGAAATACAGATACAAAGAGGAAGTGGGATGATACAAATAGCTTATATGGTTGGAGGAAGAAGAGCATATTTTTTGAGTTACCTTATTGGCACAAGCTAAAATTACGTCATAACTTAGATGTGATGCACATTGAAAAAAATATTTCTGAAAATATTATAGGGACATTGATGGATATCAAAGATAAGAATAAGGATAACTTGAAGGCTCGATTATATTTAGTGTCCATGGGTATAAGGGAAGATCTTCATCCAATTGTTGAAGAGGATAGAGTAAGAGTGAGTGCCTATAGCATGCTATACATTGAGGGGTGATGAAAAAATAGCATTTTGCGAGATGTTTCAAAAGTTGAAGACTCCTGATGGCTATTATTCAAATATCTCCCATTGTGTGAAAGATAATGGCCGGAAGATCTCCTGTATGAAGATTCATGATCATCACATCTTTATTGAGCAACTTATTCCTATTGCTATTCGTGGGCTCCTTCCCAAACATGCTTATGAACCATTAATTGAATTGAGTTCCTTCTTTAGGAAATTGTGCTCAAAGAACTTGAGCATGAAGGATTTGGATGCTTTTGAAAGTCAAATCCCTTACACATTGTGTAAATTAGAAATGTTCTTTCCACCATCCTTCTTCACTTGTATGGTGCACTTAGTCATTTATTTGGTAGAAGAGGCAAAGATTGCTGGGCCAGTGAGACATCGTTGGATGTATCCAATAGAGAGGTACTTTTTAAATTAAAAGTTTTACATTCATTTACTTTTATATTTAAATAACCTAGTTCTGCATTTAACTCTGTATCAAAATTTATGTTATTAGGTATATGCGTACCTTGAAATCCAATGTTCGAAACAAGGCACGCCCCAGAGGATCAATTGCAATGGGTTATTTAGCAAATGAATGCCTTACATTTTGTTCTAGGTATATAGATGACATGGCTACTAAGTTTAATCGTAGAATTCGAAATGATGAAGTTGGTAATGATGACAAAAGAAATCAAATAGACATTTTTAAACATATTGGGCGTCCATTGGGAAATACTATCCTTTAAGAACTTGGGTTCGAGGAGTTTGATCAGGCTCACTTATATGTCCTCCATAATTGTGATGAGCTTCAAGAATTTGTAAAGTAAGTCAATTGTTATTCTAAAATTCATAAGTGTATTTATCATATATGTAGATTAAGGTTATATATGTAAATTCCTAAAACTTTCAATTTTATTTTTATATTAGGATGCACAAAGAAGAACTTGCGATTGAAAATCCAAATCCTAGAAATGTAGAGTGGAGAAATAAGACTCAATTTGCAAATTGGGTTTATAATCGTGTATGTCATCTCTCCTTAATTTCTATGATGTGATAAAATCTTACCTATGATGTGTAAATGTATTCATATAATGAAGGATCAGTTGATGAAAGTTTGTATCACTTGGTGTGTCGTCCATTATGCACCACAAGGCGCTATAGTGGGCTTATCGCTAATGGGTTTAGATTTCATACACTTGATCGAGAAGTAGATAAGAAATATCAAAATAGCGGTGTTATGGTGCAAGGAGATGGTCATTCAAATGACTTATATTATGGTGTAATTAATAAGAGATGTTTATGAGTTGTAATATCCCGGTAAAAATCATGTTGTTGTTTTAAAGTGTAATTGGTATGACATGCAACATGAAGGTAGAGGATATAAAGTAGATGAATATGGCATAACTAGCATACATAGAGGCTTTTCATTAAAAATCGATGAGCCTTTTGTATTAGAATCACAAGTGGAGCAGGTCTTTTATGTTCAAGATCCAAGACATGATGATTGGAATGTTGTGATTAAGATAGAGCCTCGAGACTTGTATAGCATGCCGAAAGGGGAAGAAGAGCGAGTACTAGATCAAAGTGATGATGAAGTTGTGCAAGAAGGAGAGATTCAGGGTTCTAATTATGTTTTGCAATCCATAAGACATATGGAAAATGTTTCTTTAGCAACTAATCATTTCAAAGTAGAATGAGGAGAAAAAGTCGTCAAATGGGTAACAAGTAAAATGAAGAGCATAAGTCAACGAAGGAAAGGATGTCAAGGGAAGCGAAAGAAGAGAAAGAAGAAAAACTCACATTTGGATGATTTTATTGTTGCTAATGATGTTGAGGACTAAGATGTGACTATTTTGTAACTTTTTTCTAAGTATTTATTTGTGTGTAGACATTGAATATATAAAATATTTTATTCCTTTTTAGTTATTGTATGAAATTTTAATTACTTTTTTGATAGAGTCATGATTCTAGCATATTATAAATGTTTATTTATTTCAAATTTTATGTAGTGTTCTTTGTAATGTGAAATCTAATTACTTTGTTTTAGCTTGCACATATGTCAGGGGAAGATCGATTAAAGACTATGTGTAAGAACATTGTAAATGGAGGTGTTGGTGGTCGTAGAGGGCAAGGTATTATTCTTTTACCTAGTTTGGATGTTATTATAATGTATTCTAATTAATTAACAATATTTCCTACTTGCTTCCATGATAAAACTCAACTGACATACAAACACCCGCCATCACTAGGAGTGTCTCTAAACTAGCACATCAACATAATTGCAAACACTTGTCACTACTAGGTAATTAAAATGCTACCCAATTTTGAGTTATACTTAAATTTGTAATATGGGATCCTATTATTTTCATAATCTGCTTCTTTCTCCATTTATAGTAGAGTTTTAAGCTTGGCTTCACCCTACTTAGAAGAGTTTTATTCTCTGTGACAATATACCATACATAGGTTTATGTTATGGTACCTGATCAGAATGTGACTGCTTAAGTAGTGCCATTTGACAAAGTATATCAATGAAGGGGAAGGAAGAATTAAGTCAAGTAATTAGTTAGTTGTGATTGCTGTTTATTTTAGATACTGCCACTTGTTATAAGGCAGATTATTATGGGTGTGTTGTTATGTTGTGTCGTGCCACATGTTAGTGGTTAGTTGTTATTATTGTGTTTGAATAATTCATATCTGATGGGATTTAGGAAGTCAGACATATAGTTATTTAGCAGTTATTTTCTCAGCAAATATATGTACTAGTTTGTGGAATAAGAAAGATATGAAAATTCTTATAAAAATTCTTGAGTTTTAACTCTTGAAGATCGTTGGGTTCTCTCTAACGAGCCCAAAAATTGCATTAAAAAAATAGGAAAGAAAGGTAGACAGACTCAGAAATATGGTGGATTACAACTAGATTTTAGTGTACAAGGACCCATAACTAGATCCGAAGGATCGGTTCATAACAAATTGGTATCAGTTTAGCCCTTATTTTTTATTGTAGAGGCTCTGTTTAAGATTAATAAAGCTTGATACAAACTAATAATAATAATATAGAACAATCTGAGTTATAAAACAAACTAAGAGTTGCAAAATGTGAGAGCAAGGGTAAAGAGTAGAATAGATCCATAAAACAAACTAAGCTTGACAGTATCAATTTAATAAGATCCGTAAGCCATTAATGTTAGCACTTTTTTTTAACCTTTTGTCTTGGTGACTTATCCTACATAATGAGTTGGTTGTAAGACATGCAAGAATATATATATCTTTAATCTACATTTATTATCCAGGTCAAAATCATTTCAATGTTGAAATTATTTTATACTATGAAAATCATCTAAATTTAATATCTGAAATCAAATATGTAGATACTTTGTGATGTGTCACTGGTTGAGTTTGGTTTTATCATGCAACATAATTCCCTGCTTTATGAAATAATGTTCTATACCACAGAAGTAGTAGTTCTGCTCATGTCAATGCATAATCTGCTCCTTTCTCTATTTTTATCAGAGTTTTAAACTTAGCTTCACCCTAGTTAGCAGATTTTTATTCTCTGTGACAGTATATCATACATAGGTTCATCCCTTATTTTTTTTTATTGTAGAGGCCCTGTTTAAGATTAATAAAGCTTAATACAAACTAATAATAATGTAGAACAATATGAGCTATAAAATAAACTAAGAGTTGCAGAATGTGAGAGCAAGGGTAAAGAGTAGAATTGATCCATAAAACAAACTAAGCTTGACAATATTCTTTTCTTTATTTTTATTTCCTTCTCATTCTCCTTTCCTTCTTACTTTTCTCAAATCTAAACTAACACATTGCAGAAATTGATGAACAAGATTAAATGAGTATTACTTATATTAAAAAAGGGGTAAAACTAAAGAAATAACCCAATATTAATTCTACCATTGACAAGGTTCGGAGAGGTTTAGATGAATGTCACCTCACCTCTACTAGCTATTTAGCTAGACAGCAGGTTATTTCAGCCGCATTATACAAGTTGACGGGAGAATCAAATGTCAAGTACTAAAACCCCTAGTCTTAATACATGACAACCTCTTTTATATTAAACAACTATGAGGTTTAAAAGAAAATTCCAATTATCATCTTAGTCAAGCCAAAAAAGAATTGAAAACCAAAAAGCCAAGGCTGTTTTGCAAGCTAATTTTGACCTGTCAGTCCTTTATTTTTATGAAAGATAGAAAATTTTGAAATTAAACATTATGCACATTATAGTAAATAGGCCTGAGCAAGGTTCTAGAAAGCAATAATAGTGTACGGATAAACCTGCACATCAGCCTCCTCATATCCTGTTGTCCCATTTATCTAACCAGGGAAGAAAAGCCCCTCAAATCTTTTGGTCATAAGAGATCTGAAGCAATGATAAGCAGGTAAATAATCATATTCCACAGCATAAGGAGGCCTCAGCATTGTATAATTTTCCAATCCTAGCAGTGTCCTTAATAGTGGTAACTAAAGCCTCTCGGGTAAACCAGATGATAAACCCTGAAAGTGTATATAATTATTATTAGGATGAAAATAAAAGAAATGAACAGTGTCCCAAAAGTATGATAAAGATTGTTTGTTGCTCATATTTTCAGTCCACTACAAAGTGGGTTGCCCTAGATCCACCTCTATCAACTTATTAAATTCATGCTACAGTCTGAATGGGAAAAAAACAATAAATACTTCAAACTATATGGACTCAATTTTATTATAGAAAAGAGAAATACAGGATCCATCATCCATTATGTGCCAGTCATCAAGGATAATGGAAGTCTTCTCATATTATGCCATTCATCCAACTTCATTCATCAGTCAATTGATTGAATATTAACCAGTTCATCTTTGCACTTGATCACCAAGGAAGGTCATGAAAACCATTCAACTGAAAATCCAATGAAGATATTGATTGAAGAAAAACAAGAATGATTGATAAAACATTTATAAAAACAAAACATGTACAACTGCTATGCATTACTACTAAAACTACCACATCACTGATTGAAACAAGGAAAACGGTCACATGATATTAATTTGAATTACAAGTATTGGTACATTAAACAAAAAAACTCAAGGGCTACATATCAGGTCAATAACACTATAAATTCAGGTGTTAATAGCATCGACACATACAATCAGTAATTATTTTGTAGAACAATCTGAGCTATAAAACAAACTAAGAGTTGCAGAATGTGAGAGAAAGGGTAAAGAGTAGAATTGATCCATAAAAAAAACTAAGCTTGACAGTATTCTTGAAATTGTTTTTCTTTCCTTCTCATTCTTCTTTCCTTCTTACTTTTCTCTAATCTAAACTAACACATTACAAAAATTGATGACCAGGTTTAAAAGAAAATTCTAGTTATCATCTTAGTCAAGCCAAAAAAGAATTGACAACCAAAAAGCCAAGGCTGTTTCTGAAATAACAGTAAACATACTAAGATTAATAAATCTTGTTCCATTTATCTGACCAGAGAAGAAAAGCCCCTCAAATCTTTTGGTCATAAGAGATCTGAAGCCCTGATAAGGAGGCAAAGTGGGTTGCCCTGGATCCACCTCTATCAACTTATTAAATTCATGGTACAGTTTGAATGGGCGAAAAATAATATATACATCAACCCTTACTCTCTCAAGTCAAACATAGCATAATTCCCTGCTTGTAATGTCTGAAATAATGTTCATCTAAATTTAATAGCTGAAATCAAATATGTACATATCTTGTAATGTGTCACTGGTTGAGTTTGGTTTTATGATGCAACATAATTCCCTGATTTATGAAATAATGTTCTATACCACAGAATTACTAGTTCTACTTATATCAATGCATAATCTGCTTCATTCTCCATTTATAGTAGAGTTTCAAACTTATCTTCACCCTACTTAGCAGAGTTTTATTCTCTATGACAGTATACCATACATAGGTTTAGCCCTTTTTTATTATTATAGAGGCCCTGTTTAATATTAATAAATCTTGATACAAACTAATAATAATAATATAGAACAATCTGGTATAAAAAACATACTAAGAGTATAACTGGTCTAAAAGAGAGGGTATGAGGGCAGATTGGTGTCAAATCTAAACTAACCCATCAATTTAATAAGATCCATAAGCCATTAATCAAATAAGCATCCATCTGATTGTAACCTACCCACCAAAAAAAACAAAGTAAAAGTAAGAATAATAAGATAGAAAACAAAAACAAATAATCAATCCCTAATCCTAGATTATTTTTTTTTTCTTTTCTACAAAACATAACACTGAACAAAGTTCATAGAAAAATATAAACTCTACTTCACTACATCAAAAGGAAAATATGCAATAGATAACCATACACGTTCTGGTGTGTAGAACAAAAAAAACTCACCTTTAACTCCATTGTGCAGAATCTGAAAGTATAACTGGTCTGAAAGAGAGGGAATGAGGGCAGATTGGTGTGAATAACATGCAAGGAACATTTGGATGCACCTAGATTCAGTTATATGTTAGATATATCATTTGTATTCTTTTCTTTATTTTTATTTCCTTCTCATTCTCCTTTCCTTCTTACTTTTCTCAAATCAAACATAGCATAATGCTGGTATATCAAACACAGCATAAGTTATTTACAGTAAGAAGAAAGAAAAATGAAAATATACCAAACATCTAATATCACAAAACAATCACCTCATCCTAAATGAATTGATTTCATGTTGACAATACAATATTTTGAATTTTTCATTGATAAGCTACTACCATTATTGTGCACCAACTTGCTTTCTTACAAACTTCTAATTAGATGATCATTTATATTTTTATTTAGAATACATATACTTAATCTACATTTAGCATGTGTTTAATTTTTATTTATCAGATAAAATCAACTACCCGTTCAAATTCCAATAACAAGATTCTATTCATGATGGCAGCACACATCCACTGCCTTGTAGAGGGGGCACTTTGCCTATTTACTCAAGAAATATCTTCTTCCTAAAACGAAATTATTATTATTATTATTATTATTATTATTATTATTATTATTATTATTATTATTATTATTATTATTTTGTGTGTGTAAACATATATGTATATAATATATAGATGTCACAAATCAAACCCACGAAGGCCAGAATATACCTCATCAACTAGTGACATTGGTTTTGATGCAGTTTCTATCTTTAACTAATTCTTATGATGAAATAAAAGTTCCACTACAGTCCCATAAACAAAACATAATGATAGAAGACTCAGATTCTCCAAGAAGGGAAGTAATAAGAGTTATGGGGTGTTAATAAAATAAAAAGTCAAGGAATGGCTTGTAGACTAGCAAGTACTTCAGTAAAATTTATGGGTTGTTATTGGTTCATTTGCCTATGTTTTGCCTATGATTATCTTTGTTTTTATGGGCTACATTGAGACTTTGAGATTATTTCACTACATCAAAAAAAAATAATCAATCCCTAATGTTGATTATTTTTTTCTTTTCTGTAAAACATAAATATGAAGAAACTTCACAACAAAATATAAACTACCCCATTATCTGATTGTTATCTGGAATTTCCCAGTTCATAAAGTGGGGCACTAGTATATAATAGCATATCTGATGTATACAACCATGCATATATCTGTATTTGGATATGGAAGAGGTAATTTTAGATGGGTCTTGTTTATGCTTGGTCCTGCTTATTACATGGTTCACTTCTACCCATTAGATTATTGTTTAACTCTACTAGCTATGGTGAATTTAAACGTACCTTTTTTTTATCAATGACTTTGTTGATAATGAAGGTAAGTGCATAGGTGTTGGAAAAAATGGCAGCGCGAGAAGTAAGCAGAAGTTAAACTTTGTTTCCAATGGATCCCAACACAGTAGACCTCAACGCAATCAAGTGGAAGAAGTTAATTGTCTTCAAGGTGAACTTAATATGGATGTTGTGGATGTTGTTGGTTCTAATAATCATAGTCCTGGTTAAGAAGAAAATCAAAATATTGATTTAACTATTATGCCTTCGAATGAGCCATGTAAATTCTCAATAGATACTTAAATTCACAAATGTATGTGTTCATCTGAGAATATTTGAAATTTAAACATCAATCTTGTTATGGCCTATCAATGGACTTAACTTTATTTTCTTGGTTCTATGATATGTTTATATGACTAATAAGGTGGACGCAAAAGGAATGCAACACGAAAGTTTATTGATAGAGTTGAGATGACGTTGACCGTGCATGAGGTTGCTAATCTAATGCCAAGAGAAAGACATGAATCTAACAATACTCTACCTCGAATAAGAACTCAATATATGCATGAAAATATATCTACAAGAAATGTGACCCCGAAAAATGATGGCAATAGTAGTCAAGGTACAATAATTTTTATTAATCATGGTTGTATATAAATTTTTTATTCTTTTAAACTCCTATGATGTATAGATTGGCTAAGCCTTATTATCTTATTTTTATTTTTGTAATAGCATCAACTACTAACGCTAAAAGGAAAAGGGGGCAGAGAGGCAAATACAAATCTTATGTGATCGAGAAGAAGACATTAGGTGGTACTGCAAAGCTAGTCATTGATATACCTAACTATGTTCTCCAAGCCATTGGAGAAAATGCCAGAAATCTGGTAAATTTTTGTGGCCATATTGTGCGGACCAAAGTCCTTATGGATGCATCACCTTGGATTCAGGTAGCAGCTAAACACGGTGATGCAATGTGGTTGCTCATCAAGGAATATATATATATATATATATAAGTGTGTGTGTGTATATATATGCATTCTTTTCCTTTTATAAATCCTAATCTATGATCCTTAACCAACTAATTATTTTGTTGTGACATTATAGAACAAGTTTAGCATAATGGATAATAATCAACTACCCAAATTTAAAGCGTTTGTGTTGTTTGCAATGCAACGCTTATATCGGTATTGGAAAGCTCGCTTGCATTCTTACTACAAAGAATGTGGGGATACACATGAGGAACATTTGGAAAATCCACCTACTGATTTTGATCCAGAAAATTAGATAAAATGTTGTGAAATTTTTAATTTTGATAAATTCAAGGTAATTCTTTCCTTTATTGATAAGTTTTCTGCCTTACATGTTTGCGTATTAGGTATGCATTATTTCTTTTATTCTTAAATTGTAGAAAATCAGTGAACAAAACAGCAAGAATCGAAAGTTAGATAAATGGTGCCAACACACCACATGAAACTTATCTTTTCCAGAGGTGGAAACTATCATGGTAAGAATATCAAATAGTTATATTCAGTATATTTATTCATCTTCATGGATAAAATGACTAAGTAATGTGTCCTCAGAGACAAAGAAGAATGGTGATGTGAAGCCGATTGCTTATGTGATTTGGCTTGCTGAACACACGCGAACAAATGATCAAGGAGTATTAGAGTGGGTTAATGATGGACGCTCTAAGAAAATTCATGTAAATTATTCTTATATTTGTATTAGTATATATATTAGTATATGTTAGTTCGTACAAAGAATTGATTATAATAACTACGAATCTATACCTATGTAAAATGTTGTTATGCTTATTGTAGGGAGACCTTCACCATCTTGTGACTAACAAGGATAAAGAAGGAGCCCCTCAAACATAGGAAGAGATGTTACTTCATGTTTTGGGCCCAAAGTATGGATACACAAGGGGAAAGGTAGTGGTTATGGTGGCTCGCTCAAGTCAAGGATTCAAGAAGAAGAACAACAGAAAATCATACAACAACAAAGTAAGATAGATGAGCAACAAGTCAAGATAGATGAGCAACAAAATAAGATATGTAGTCTACAAAGTCAAATAGACAAGCTTAAAGAGAAACAAGATCAACAACAAAGGTAGTGTTTATTTTAATGTATTTTGACTCCAAATCAATTCCTACACCCTATATGTTGATATATTTGGGCTTCTGTTTTTATTTAAGACCTTTATATAAATTTTCACATTTTTTGGGAATTATTTGATCCTCCACCCAATTTTTACCTCTTTATTAAACTTTCTACCTTACTTTAATTATTTTTAATTGTAGTTAATTTTCCTTGGCCATCTTAACCATGGAATAAGCTCCCCATACCTTCCTTATATCTAATTTTCTTTTTTCCGTTATCATTTAACCAATTTTCTGTAGATGATCACATTGTTATGCTTCTTACCTAATCTCTTATTCTCTCTTACCTCTTCGTATCACACCCATCACCCTCTAACTTGCAAGAAGCCTCCAAATCTAATCACACATCCCCTCACTCTCCCATTGTTGACCAACATAGGTCATTATACACCTTTGAGTTCTAATTTTCTCACTTAGCCATTCCCTAAATTCCTAATTTACTCCCCTCTCTCTCCTCTTTCTTTATTCCTAAAGTTACTCTTAAGCTTCCTCTTGACTATCCTTCATCCCTTATCTTCTCCTTGTTTTCTTTCACTTCTAAAGTCTTAAATCTTTGTTCATTAGTGCTTGATTATTAAGCAAAAGTGGATCAAGGTTGTAGATTGTGAAGTTGTTCATCATCTTATTCAAGCCCTCAATTTTGAAAATAAGGGTTTCCACTTCCTCTCTTTAATTACCTTTTTCTATCCTAACTTCCTTATGTTTACTCTTAATACCTTATCTTATAAATTTTGGTTAGGTGATCCTAAGGTATTTGAAGAAGGTGCTTGGGGTTATACTTTGCAAATATACCTATGTGCCTTAGGTAAGACTATATGCATCCTTAGACTAGGAATTTTGATTCCATGTGCATTTTTTATATTTTAAATACCATGATAGTATAATTTATCTTATAAAATTATGATTAGGCAATGAAATCTTGTATTCATGTATTATCTTCAATTTCATGTAAAACATATGAGGTTATGATTTAATGTGAAATATCATATTTACAACATGTTAGGGGTTTTATGAATTTTGAAGCATGGCAATATAACTTACTATTTTTAATAAGCATGTTGTTAAATATTTTATCACGTGATTAAGTATTTTTGGTGATTAATATGTTAAGTCTTGACATTTGGTGAATTTTATTATTGGGGCATTCGACTCTAAAAATTGTGGGATTTTTAGTTGATGTTTTTTTAGTTACTTGCACCATGAAAATTCTAATACTGTGTGGGAGTTTATGTGTATATTTGGTGAAGTTCAGAGCATGTTGAATTTGTTTTTTTATTTGTGTGAAAGTCAACTTAGGGGTATATTGTTTAATTCAATGAATTTATGTGAAATCTAAGTGTGACATTATATGTGTTGGGGCATTTTTACTTAAATTTTTATTTATAATATGTTAGAGTTTGGTTGAGTGGGGAGTATGTTATGATTTTTCAAATATTTGAGGTGATTTACACAAATAAGGGAATTTTGGTCGTATTATGCAAAATTTGAAATTTTGGGTTGTGTCGGTATTATTTGGGTTAAAATATTCTAAGTGTGATATATGGCTTGTTTGGGTTAATTATGATTGACATTATTGTTATAATTATGTGAAAATAGATAAAAATAAGCCTAGAAATCCAAGGTTATAATCGGTATCTTATATTTAAATTATTGGGGATTAATTATGTTTTTTGGATGCTTGTGTTTATTGGGATGTGTGTTAAGTTTTGTGTTACAATTGGTGATGAGTTGTTTGGAAATTAAGGTTTTTAGGGATATTATGATCTTTTTGACAAGTGAAATGTCTTTAATTATCCTTGTTTGGTTTTCCTATGCTTTGTTAATATTCTTTTTGTTTATGGCATGTTTAATCTATTTAATTTGAGTGTAAATCTAAGTCTTGAATATTAAAAAATTGTTGATATGAATTTATTATTAAATGATAAGTAGTATTTCATATAACAGGTGATAATTAATCGTAATAGGTGATGAGTGGCAGTAGAAGTGGAAGTAGCATATTAATGAAATGGAATTAAGTTGTTTCATGTTAAGTGTTGGCTTAATTAATTATCTAATAAGATATTAATATTTAACGTAAAACATAAAAAGAGTCGGGATCGAGAAATTCTATCAATATTTAGTGATCCTAGTTTTGTCACAACCAAATTGGCATTATATCTACTTTATACTTGTCTGATATGCCAGTTTATACGGATAAACGTACGTAAGGATTAGGTTTCTAATATTAGTCATTTCCAAGTGTGTGTTGCCTTGGAAAGTGATTTATATCATACCTCAGTCCACAAGATATAATTATAGTTTCTATTCGCACTATGCCATGGAAAATTCTTTATGTTGCTATACTGTTTCACTAGTTATGAGTATTGCCGTCAATATTCTCACATGACTAAGTGAATGGAATGTGTGATGTTCTACTTATGATCTAATAAAGTTTTCTTTTAAGAGATATCATGTCATGAGTAGTGTGTGTGCATGTATCACACTACTAGTATTATATGATCTTATGTGTTATATATGCTTTGTCTATTGATGTTTTTGTTGTTACTCAACACATCGCATACTAATTATCCCTTGGGTGGTCACTACTCATTTTCATGAACAAAGGACCCCTATTGTTGTTGTGCAAGTGTTTGAGTGTGGACAAGTGATATATTGCTTGTTGGGCTTTAAGGTGTGAAGTCTCAGTAATCGAGTAGTATAGTGTTTTTATTTTGGATAGCCTTATGAACTCTTAATTTCATGAGATCCCTTATGATGTACTTTGTTATTTTGTACTCGAAGTTCATACTCATAGCTCTTGTTTAGGTTTTATGAAAAATCTCATGTTCTCTCTTTATCATGTGTACTTCATTAATTATTTTGCTTTATACTTGATAATAATGATACGATAACTAGAATCATGTTCAGTTGGTGGTAATATCTTGATATTTTATAATTTAGCTTCCGTGAAAGTTTTTTTTGTACATTTAGGGGTATAACAGTATATTTCCACCATTTTTTAAACAAGGTTCATAAATTTTATAGAAATTTCACTATTTTTTCCATCATATACCTAAAGAATGTGTATTTTTGTTATATAAGATAAGTATTTATACTCTAAAAAATGTGTATTTATATGCTAAAAGATGTATGCTTCTTCACTTGTATAAACAAATAACTTGTATTTATATATTAATTTCCTTGTGATTATATTTTGAAAAATATATATTTATATTTTTATAGATGTATATTTATATTATGTATTTATATCTTAGAAAATGTATTTTTTATATAAGAGTATATTTCTTCTTCTAAGATGTGTACGTCTCCATGTACACATATGCGCGTGCGCACACACACGTAAGTATATTCTTATGAATGTCTACTTATAGGGAAAATGTTGAGAATAATTTTGGTATAAATTTTTTAATGGTCCAAAAATATATATAATTGATTTTAAAAATATGTAAAAAATGATAACATTATAAAAATACTATGTGACATCCATCCATGTCCACCGTGCTTGGTGCATATGTACGTGGGATGGAAATTGATCTTATATTCCCTCTTCTCCATTTTTTTCATCAAATTTAGGGAAAAATTATACTTAAGTTAAAAAAAATGTTGTTTGGAAAAACATTTACTTATGATTACACCAAACTAAAACATATATTCAAAATTAAAGGTGACAAATAGGTCAAAGCAATTAGGTTTGCGTTCAACCAATTTGGGTTAGTTTAAAATTGGATTTGCTATGTAATCTGGCCAGGTAACCATTAAGTTCATATCTTATTTGGATGATAGTGATTCAGGTTTGGTGCATGTTGGGTCACATTGTTTTAGATTAGAAGAATGTTGAACGAAGTTAGGGTTTGATTCATATCTACAAACTCTGAGTTGTATTGGATTTGGATCAGATTAATTTAGCTCAAAATTTGATTAATACTAATTCTTTATATTTTAATATAATAAATTAATTAAATTTTGTGATTTATCATTGTTGCTATACTTATTACAGTAATGTTTATCATGATATACGTAATGATATAACAACTTATGATCATAAAACATGTAATAATAATAGTAGCATAAGTAAGTTATTTTTATTATTAGTAGTAGTAGTATTTTTATTGTTATAAATATAATTATATGAATAATTAAAATGATTGTGATGAAATAAAATTTTTTTAGCTCAAACCTTTTATTTCGAAATAAACGTTCTTTTAGAAAATTTATTGCTTACTTTCTATTTTTATCCTTGCCTTCTCTCTTTCTTCTTCTATGCATTAATTGTCATATTATTTTCCAATGAATGATACAACTATCATGCTAAGGGAAGTTCCTAAAATAATATGCATTGCGAAAAACATTTTCTTTGAAGAACAGATTATTCTTATTATTATAATTAATACTAATAATTATTATAGCTATTATAATCACATTTAGAAATATAATGATCATTATTATTATTAGAAATACAAATAAAAATTATATTTTTCATTATAATAATATATATTATAATTATTATATTTGCAATTATAATTTTTTATGATTATAATGATAATAATAGAAATTTCTATGGTGTAATCTTATTAATGTTAATAGGATATGAAAATAAAATGAGAAGAATAGACTTACTAGTTATGTTTCATTTGTTATTATATGGGTTGTATATTATTAATTTTATATAAAATTTTATTAATAAGATAGCTTATTAATGTTTACATAGTAATAGGGCTGTTCATGTTATCCGATATCTGCTTATTTGATCCGATATCCGAAGAGATCCGATCTGAAAAAGCAAATAACCGATCCGATTTTTTTTTTTCAAATCAAATATCCGATCCAGTCAACGAAAAGTCAAACAAACCAAATATCCGATACGACAAATACAAATAATATCCGATATGAAGATAAATATTTATACATTTTTTTATAATTTTTTGTTTTATATATAATTGTATATAAATAAATTTATGTGTGTCTGTGTATAGTTTTTACTTACTTTATTTATTGTTTGAGGAAAAATTTAATTGAATTGAAATTATAATTTTAATACAATCCCTTTTTAGATATTTATAAAAATAAAAATAAAAATACTCTGCATACCAATAGACTTCATCCACTCCTTTCTTATTTTAGTTTTAACATTGGATATATGTTGAGTAAGTCGGATATTTTCTAAGCAAATCGGATATTTGCTCAGCATTTGCTCAACAAATCGGATAATATGAAATATATTTGTCATTTGGTAGTTTTTTTATATTTGAAATTGTATTCGGGTAATATTGGATATATTTGATATCCAATGATATCCGATCCGAAAATTCAAATATCCGATCTTCCGGATATCCGAAGTTTCAAATCAAATATCAAATATCATTTTTAGATATCCGAAATTTTAAATATCCGACAATCAAATATCTGAAATATCGGATATTTGAACCGTGAAAAACCCTACATAGTAATGTATATAAGGTAAAATGTTACTTTTATAGATTGAATTTGACTTTAATTTGGATCAAGTTTGAAATTATATCCGGATATGGATCGGGTTCGAATTTGATCATTTTGAATTGTGCAAATTAATTGGGATGAGTAATTATTGAATTATTTCAAACATGATACAACAAATAGAGAAGGAAAAATAATAATTTTATGACTTATTATTAATGCACTCGTTAGTTTCGTAAAATATCAATAACCTTCAAAACGCCATACTAATAAGAAATAGAGTAAACAAAAATAAAATAAAAAGATCAATTGCTTTACTCTATGCCTCTAGGCAACAATGCAAAAATTCAAAGACTTACTTCATGGCCAATTAATATTTATATATCTATTTTTATTTATCTTATTTTATCTAAAAATAGTATTAGAATATCATTATAAAGTTTACATTATGAAATAAAAATAACTTTTTAAAAGTTGATACTATAAAAATATAATATTATAATATATTATTAAAATAATAGACTAAATACTAAATACTTTCTTAGGAGGGAAAACTTAGTCAATAACCAAATATTCAAAATATTAAATATCTATTGATAAAATTCAAATTGGTTATTATGTAATTTTTGTATTCTATTTGACATAGGCATTTCTTATTGCTCTTTTCCTCTTTTTATTTTTTTTAAATCCCTAATCACCTGTAACACTCCAAAATTCACTAATTTTTTTTAAAACGGAAGCAATTCAGATAGAAACACTTAAAACTTGTGAATTCTGGGAATGTTACCGCCACACTTAGTACCAGACCGGTTCTCTCAAACCGTTCCAGTACCAAGTGCTAAGGCTAAAGAAAATATTTATGTTAAATTTAAATTAACAATTCATAAAAGGATTCGAAAGATCATACACAAAATCAGAGTACGAGAAATTAAGAGTTAATTACAATATCCTTGAAGTTTCAAATAACACTTGTAACTTCCAAATAGAAATACATTTAAACAAGATAAAACCCGATGGGTCAAATTCCGGATTGCCTACTCACTCAAGTCAGGCCTGCCACCCCAAAACAGTCTCTGATCTTAAACCTGCACAAGAGGTCTGCTCCCCACCATCAGTGGATCATCACAGGACCCATCAACCAAGGTAGTATCAGTACGGGTCCAGTACTGAGTAAGGTGACTTGATCACTAAGGCCAACACATAAATACATAAATCATGTATGGGAATAAAAGAACATAAAGATCAACATAATCACATAAGAACGAACAATCATTTGGATAGATACATAAAGGCCCAATCATAGTCTGGATTAATTATTTAATTAATCTTTTATCATAAGTCAATACACACCATGCCTTTTATCAAATCCATGTAAATACAGGAACACCCCACTATTATTGCCGGTGGGCCAGTCACTTGCGGGACAAAGTCCACACCACTATTATTCATCGGTGGATCGGTCACTTGTGGGACAAAGTCCACACCACTATTTCTGACCGGTGGATCTGTCTGGTTCCTGCTCACATGGTGTTCCACTATAAGTAATTCATATCTTTTAAACGTTGGCAAACTCTAGTTTATATTTGTTAAGCTCGAGTCACCCCACTATTATTGCCGGTGGGCCGGTCACTTGCGGGACAAAGTCCACACCACTATTATTACCGGTGGATCGGTTACACATAGGACATCATGTCCTAACCACTATTTCTGACCGGTGGATCGATCTGGACCCGGCTCAACAATCTTCCACTTTAAATGATTAATGTCTTAAGTATTTTATCCAGAACTTTTGCCCAAATATGCATGACTAACTCTATGCAAAACCCTAGCTCTAGTGCAAACCCTAGCTCCACGTAAACTACACTTCTATGCAACCCCGACTCCCATGCAAACCCTAGCTCTACTTAAGCCACCCTTCCATGCAAACTCTAACTCCCATGCAACATACCACACTTCCATGCAACCCTAATACTACCATGCAATGTACCACCTTTCCATGCAACCCTAATATTACCATGCAACGTACCACACTTCCATGCAACCCAAATATTGCCATGCAACGTACCACCTTTCCATGCAACATTAATATCGTCACGTGAAACCCTAACACCATGCAATATTAATAACACCGTGCGAACCCTAACATGCATGTCTTAAGGCCAAATCACATATTATCATATATAAATAAAACACATGCCATATAACAAACCAAGATCATACCTAGACTCCACATCATATCGTATATAACATAAATAATAATGATAGACATATGATACATAGCATGCGAATCACAAAATGCATATAAGCACACAAAAAGGCCTTAGCACCCCTTACCTAAAACGTCACCGGTCTTGGTGCATGCTCCTATTCCACTTGAGGGATTCGATTAGGTTCGCCTATTATATCAAAGCATACTAGAATTAGATTCTCCTATATAACTTTATTATCCTCTAACTTATTCCAAGATTTGGTTTTTAATTAACATACTACTACTTAATAATTTAACTATAGAAACTATTACTTAAAAATACAAATGAATTATTATTTTCATTAGAAGAGGGTGGTGATCTAAGGGTTTCTACCCTTCACCAAAATAGATTTAATAATATCATAACTATGATGATGATAATAATAACAATAATAAGAATAATAGTAATAAAAATAATTAGTAATATAAATAAAGTATAATAATATTAATGATACTTTTTATAAATAGAATATTAGATATTAATGATATTAAAATTCTTAAAATTAAAAGTTGGATTTCTAACCCTCCCACAATGATAAACATAATACTATTCAGAATTGTGATAATAAAATTAATAATGTATATATATACTTATATTATATTTTAATATAGGTAATAATGGTAATATAATTAAAATAATGTTGAAAAATGTTAATAATGTTAATAAATTTTATAAATTTGAGGCCTAATTAAAATTTAAGGCTTCTGTTCTTCCGGTAATAATCATAGTATCAACCAAATAATTATACTAATAATATTATTATTAATAATATTATTAAGAATAACATCAATTATGTAAAAACCTAAGTAAATAGGTAAAGGCTGAGATAATTACTGTATCTTACTCAATAATACTCCCAGACCTGTAACCAGAATTTAGAAATTAGAATACAGTCAATATTGCTAATAATAATAATTATAATAATAATAATTAAAGTTGAATTACTACTAAAATTTTGGCTAAAATTAGAATAATTATAATTAATTCGAAATAAAGTATTTAAAATGTCTATGGCATCACCTTGAGTTGGAGGATGAAGGTGGCACCGGAGATGGTTCCCGGAGGTGGCCGAAAAATGGGTCTAAGGGGGTCAAAAATTAGGAAAATGGGTGATGGAGAGGAAGAAAATTAAAATAATTATATGGGGCTGTAGAGGATAATTAGTAGGAGTTAATAGTTGGTTTAATAGGTGTTAGAAGTGGCGGATGTGGTGGTGGACGGTGGTTTAATGTTTCGGGGTGGAATTTTCTGGCGAGAGGACTAGCCAACTTTGCACGATTATGGAGGCTTGTACAAGGTGAATTGAAGGTCGTAGATGGTTTAGTTAATTAGAGGGTGTTTCAGGGAAGATATTAAGATGGAGAAGTGGCGTCGAGGTTAGCTAAACACGGAGAACGAGGTGTCTAAAGGGGCGGTGGTGGGCGGTTTTCACTTAGGGTTTCGAGAAAGAAGAAGCTTCAAAAACGTCCACAACTAAGCTATTTATTGAGTTTAGATGGTTTAATAGGGTTTTGGAGATTGTCAGGATATTATTGGATTCTAGGGTTTGCGTGGCCGGTGGCAGAAATCGGCCGGCGACTGCTTGGGTTGGGTCGAAGGTTCGAGAAGTAATAGAGAGGGAACGAGTGAGAGTTGAGGATAATTGATCATGCCAAGCTCATGTGTGGGTCGAGAGGAAGAAAAATAAGGGTGAATCGGTCGGTCAAGTTCCGCGTAGCCGTCGCCGCCATTATCGGGCGCAAGAGTTGCAACAGCGGCGACGGAGAGAGAGGAGGAAGAAGAAAGGAGGAAGGGGGTGGGCCAGTCGGCCGGGAAGGAAAAGAAAGAGGTGAACCGGGCCGGTCGCGCCGGTTACGTCGTTCATTAAATGAGACGAAGCGTTGAGAGACGAGAAGGGACGAAACGCAGCGCATAGAGGGGCGGAAGAAGGGCGACGCCGCGCGGGCTGGGCCGTGGGAAAAGAAGAAGGGAAACTGGGCCACGAGCTGGCATAGTTCGGCGAGAAGAAGAGGAAAAAGAAAAAGAAGAAAAAGAAAGAAAAAGGAAAGGAAAAAGGAAGAAAGAAAAAGAAAAACGAAAAAGGAAAGGAGAAAAATAATTAGGTTAGGGCAAATTAAATTAATCTAAATATTTAGGATATTTAAAAATAATAATATTTAAATTAAATAATCTTTAAATTCCTTTTTAAGCTAAATTAGGATTTTTAAAAGATTTTTCATAAATTCCATTTTAAGTAGCAAAATACCCTAAATTTCTCTAATTAAGTTATTTATAAAGTTATTATTAATTTCAAACTATTTTCTCCTTCTTATTTTAAATCAAATAATTTATTTAGTTAATTTCCAAATTAAAATATTTAACTAGTTAAAATACCCAAATTCCTCCTAATTAAAATACTTATAAATTTATTCTTGATTTGTCCTCATTAATTTCCTTTTATTTTAAATAAATTAATATACTTAATTAATTTTTATAATAAAACCTCATTTAAATATACTATTTAAAATTAGAAATTTTCAGGGCATTTCATCACCACCCTTTAACTACACTCCATTCATGTTCCTTATCCATTTCGATCAATTTC
>CM077810.1:75245969-75510969 GCA_039764185.1 Tamarix austromongolica | reverse complement strand
TGTTATAAACTTATAATCTTTGTACTCTGTGTAAATTAATATAATATTTGTTGTTTTAAAAATATGCATCAAAAGTTGAAGCTATGAGATTTTTTTATTCTAAATGATATTGTATAGAATGTCTAGGGTTAAAGTATGAAAAATAAGTACAATTTATAAAATACTATATTTTTAAAAGCTTTAAATGAATAATAAAATATATGTAATTTATTAGTATTATAATAGATTTTGATGCCTGGTTGGGTTAATGTCGAGTCGGATCAGGTCGACGTCAGATCAGGTCAAAGTGGTTTGGGTTGCTATCGGTTCATGGGTTGGCATCGGGTCGGGTCGGGTCCAGGTCGAGTTAATTTTTATCGGGTTAGTGTTGGATCAGGTCGGGTTGCTAAATTTTTCGGGTCTTATCGGGTCGGCATATGTCAGGGCAACTTTTGTCGGCTCTAGAGAAAGTTCAGAACAAAGTAAGTACAAAGTAATGCTGGCTAACTCAAATCTAATTCAGGTACCTAAGATTAGCCTTGATGGTGTTTGCAGAAATTTTCAATTCTATAACAACGAGGAGAGAGTGTCGGGGAGGGACTATAGAAGAAATTTTCTCCGAATTTTTCTTTCTCTTCCTAGGTTGTAGCTTAGGTAAATGATATAGTTTAACTTTCTCTATATCTTTTTTCTTTCTATTTTCTTTTCGTATAACTTTTTCAACAATCAAACAATGGAGAAATATTTTCCTCCTAATTTTTTTTCCTTTGCTAACTATATTCCATAAATCAAACAGAGTCATAGTTATTTACTATAATGTATGGCTAAGGTTGTGTTGCGGAAAAAGGACCGGTTGATAGCGAAAGACCTTTTCCTTCCTTGTGTGTGATTAAAATGGGCAAAACAAAGATAGCAGAAATAGAAAAATAAAGACACCAAATTTTACGTGAAAAACTCTTAAAGTTGAAGGGAAAAACCACGAACCTTTCACTATGATGATAATAGGATTACAAGTAATTCTTCTCTAGTATGAACTAGAGGCTCACTCAACTTCTTTATCTAAAAGATGATAGATTACAAAGGATGGACTCTCTCACCAACTAAATGGTAGAACACTCAAACTTTACTTGAGAAAATATGAGAACTTTTCTCAAGCACCTCACTTTTGTAGTGGCTCTCACTTTCTTTCTTTTTGTAGATGATTGCTTGCTTTGCTTGATGATCTAAGCCTTCCCAAAGACCCCTATTTATAGGAGTAGAAGAGGGTAACCCAAAAGCCATAAGATGACTCTTGAATGCTCTCCCATAAATTTAAACTAATTAACCTTGGTAACTTACACATGAGAAAATGCACTTGCCTTCTCAAATTCCCAAGAGGTACAAAGTATTAATCATCTTTGTAACTCATGCATCATCCCCGTTATTATTATTATTATTATTATTGTTGTTGGAAAACTCCCCTTAATTAAGGAGGGACCCCAGCAGGTTGGTAATAAAAATTTCGTAATGATATTATAGGATCGGGTCATTTCATTCGGTTGCTTTCAGATGAATATATATACCTATTTTTCAAGCAGCTATTGGAGAATGAATAACAACCGTAAATCAGAATAAGCAACTAGCATGCTTCTCAAGATATTAATTTCATTACCGATGAGGTTTCTTCATTTAGTTGAAGATTGAGATTTTGATACCAATAATTCCAAGCTGGAATCCCCTGGTATGATATGTAGATTGTACTTTGGCTTAAAAATATTCCTATGAAAATAACACTGAACACATTAGTTTTAATGCGCGATAAATTTTCTGTCATCTTACTTCTTTTGCCATTATTAAATTAAAGCGACTTTCTAAAACAAGAGGCTCATTTCATTCAGTTGTCAATATATAATGCCTAGTATAATTAGAATTAATTGTCTGGACACGTGCACAGTTTCATGTCACGAAGCCCAGGCATGGAAAATGTTAACAGTGTCTTTCTGGAAGTCAAATGATATGGGCAGGGGTGGTTGGCCGGGATCCACCACCTGCAGAAGGGATTTACTCTATAATTGAATGTTAATTGCCAACTCTGGTAAATCGGTCATGGCACCATCATCTCTCATGCAGAAGAATTAACACCGTTTATGGCCTCTAAATGTTGCCTATTTATTCTTCTATTGACCATATATGAAAATGAAGAGTTAAAAGTCTACTTAACTTAGCCGAAACTATATAAGGATGACATTGGATTCTTAATCCGATCTAAATATACTATATTCTTTTATATTTTAGTAAATTTGAATCTATAATCTTTAAATCTAACGAATTTAGATTTAATTTAAATTTATACTCATACAAAAACTTTTTTAACAAAAAGTGCATATTAACCTATATATATTGAAAAAACTGAAAATAGCTGTTCATATAAGATCCCGTTAGCTTATTTGATTCTATAGGCTTAAATTTAGGTCTAACCTTGCCAACCTAGTTTCCACTCGTTAGTCGTTACCAGTTACCACCCCTAATATCATGTAAAGGTAACAATTAAAAAAGAAAGAAAGAAGTATTATGTAAAGGCTACTAAAAGCTATCTGGCCACCGTTGGCTAGATTCGGAAATTGCAGGTTCAAAAATAAGATGGTGCTGCGTTACGTCCAATTTATTGCCTTGGTGCTCCGTTAATAAATAAATTTAATAAAATAAACAAAAAATTTGATAAGGTAGCAGCATAGATATGCGTGGGTGGTAAAGGATTTTGCCCGCTGCAGAACTTCAATGCTTGACAGCTTGCGGAGAGCAAATGGAGCAAGTCCTTGCGCGCTCACTTGAAATTCCACGTCTGTCCAATGGCTTCAACTACTTGGCTAAGACGCCATGCCTTTAACAGGAGTACGTGGTCCCAATCTTTATCGCTATTAATAACGTGTTGCAGCTAGGGATCTAAGCAGGTGTCGGTAAGCTTCTATCCGAATCTGATAAAAATCTGATGTTGTTATTTAAAAAAATAGAGAGTTATTAAACAGGAAAAAGAAAATTGACTAATTTATCCTTATCTACTAATAAACACCACCTTCAGAAAACACTCCAAATTCCATCGGCTATTCATTTTCCTTCCTTCTCACTCTCTCCTTTCAACAGCTCCCTTTCCCAACTTCAAACCAAAATTTATTTCCAACTCCCAAACTTAAATTTGTGTGAAAAAATGAAGGCTCACAGTTATGAAGAACGGGAACATGATGCCAACATGAGTACCTCACCTAAAAATCTCTCACCAGCATTAGAGTCTCACACGACCATCCCCTTCACTTGCATCCATGCCTTTTTTGCCTTCTTTATCTTATTTTTTCAAATATTAATCCATCTCATAAATTTGTTATGTAGTTTCATATTTGTAGGATTTTTTTAGGGGCTACGATTATCCAAAATTTTGCATGACATATCAAGTATTTTCTAATCGTAATGACCTTATAATATGGGTGTGTGATAATAAAAAAAGGTTCGATGAAAGAAAATGGTAGAGGAGCAAATAGGGTATTATTTAGATGCAAAAAAAAAAGAAAAAAAGAAAGAAGGTACATACGTACATACTAAGTTTATGGATGGTGATAATGCACAAAAATACTCTTACAAAAAAATTAATTGCCCTTTTTAGGTCATTGGTGTTGATCAACACATGTATTTTATATATGATAGTTGCATAATTATTTGCAACAAAGTTTCACATCTAGATATTTGAGAATCTTTTGACCTAGATGCTATACCAAGTTATCTATATAAGAAAGCAAGTACAATCGTTCCCTATGTATAGTATTTCACAACCACGAGATCCTACAAAAGTAAAAACCAATACGGTTAACTTGATTAGATGACTTATCTATAAATAATGACACACAGAGCAACTATAGTATGTAATTAAGCAATAATTTTATTACCCCTTGGTAACCATTATGATGTACATAGGGCATAAAGTATCAATAATTCCATTCTACCCCCTTTAATCATTACCTTTGTATCCTCCTCTTCCATACCAAATAAGCCAGCTAATATGTATAGCACTTGAAAATAAGTTTGATTTAAATCTCTTCCATCTCTCTACAAAGGATGATATGAGAGTTAATCCACATACGAAGAAATAAAGCGATAAGTTTTTAAATTAAATTTCCAAAACATATATCCAACACAATGTGAACACCAAGGATTAGGATCAAACAAGGTTTCTTGTACCTCTAAAACATGTTCCAATTAAGTACTAGTCATCCTTTAGATCTATGCCTTGTTCATTTGGTCTTACATCATCATCCTCATCATTATTACCACCGTCATCACCTTCATCCTCCTTTATAGGTGGTGGAAAATGTACATGGGTTGAGGTGGATGGTTGACCCATGCGAGTTGGGAAGAATGGCTGACCCATGTAAGTTGAGGATAGTGGACCACTAAAGGATGATTGACCCACTTTTATTGTTTGTCAATGATGTAATCTAGAACCACCCTCAATAGCCATGTTAGCAAGAGATGATGATTGTCCTCAATGATTCAATAGTGATGGATTAATTAAATTGGTGGCAAATGATGGATGGCGTACATAGTTCACAAAGGTTGATATTGTAGACGGCTCATAATCATGACAAACTTGTTGTGAAGCTTCATTTTGTACTTGCTTTGAAAATTGTTCATATGACAACCTTGTACTCTTCTTGTTGCATCATAGCCCACTAATAAAAGAGTTAATAATATTTATTAAACTCATGAAATTTGGTTGTGTTGCTTGTTTAGTTTCATTTCTACATCGCAATAAATTGGTAACTTTATGACCCTCCTATAACTCATTTGAATTTCAATAACAAAAATCCTTCAAGCATAATCAAGATTAGTGTTTAGCATAATTATATAATAAGACATTACGATTTAAAGTGAAAGATCTCATAAGTTAATATTGTGTAATACTAGTGATAGTAACTTGGTTTTATTAGAATTAGAGTGGGTACATGTACTCCATTTATAGGGGTACATGATGGATCTCATGAGTTAATACTCTATACTTACCTGATCCACTAGTTTGTAGAGATACATGTACTGAAGAATTAGCATTCTATTGTTAGAGGTCCATAAATATGTTTTTTCTTGGAAGGTGTATTATGTCATATTCCATTCCATAGGATATAATAATGATACCTATATACGTTATGCCCTTAAAGGTGCTTAATTCTGTAAGACCATTTCATCAATTATGAATAGCGGGGTTCCTATTCTTAAGTGACTATGTAAATGGAGTGTTTAATCACCTAATTATGATTTAATATAGATTTTACTTTAAGGATACCATATTATGAGTAGTGTATATATGTATAACACTTCTCTCTCTTCCTATATGAACTTATGTTTTATGGATACCTTATTTATTAATGTGTTTGTTGTTACTCAATATAATGTGTACTAACTATCTTTATGTGGTCACTACTCATTCCCACAAGCAAGGCCACTATTTTTGATGTGTAAGTGTATGATGATTGCCTTGATGATTTTGATGCACTACCTATGGATATAATACCCCAACATTGATGGAGGCTTAAAATGATTGATATAACTACCTATATCAACAAGGTGCCCCTTATTTTTAGAAATCTATCATTACAGAACTCCATAGTGAAACGTGTTTGGCTTAGAATAGTCTAAGGATGGGTGACCTTTTGGAAAGTTTTATAGAAAGCTTGTAATTGAGGATAAAATACATTGGAAAAGGGATTGTGTTGATTTGTGCATCCAATTATCAATCTCATAAGCACTTCAATTAATTATCTAAAACTAATGTGAGGTTGAGGTGTTACGGTGGAGGTGTGATGTTTTATTTTATGGGGTTTGGGCGTAAAATTTTGGTTATTTGGTAGATGTAGTGTTTTTTCCTACTTTTATGGACTCATAGTAAGTATCCATTTGGCTGTATTTTTATTATGTTATACTTGGAGTTTATTCTATTTATTCTATTTAATAGTTAATTGTTTTACCTTTTCCTCAATATGAAAATGCTACATTAATCAAGCTTGTATTGAGTATGATGGTAATGCCTTAATATTTTATGATTTAGCTTTTGAAAAAAATAAATAGTAGTGAATTTGGATGTAATACATGATTTGAGAAGAGATAAATAATGGAATGGTACTAAGACTAAACCTAAGTTAGTTAGCTAAATTTCACCATATAATGAGTTTGACTTTAGAATCTTTCACTTTAAGTGATTGTTTGGTATGGGGGTAATAGGGATGGAAAAATTATCCCCATATTTTACATATCTTATATAGTATAATTAATAATAAAAAATCTTTTTTGGATGAATAACCATTATAGATCTTAAGTTGATCTAACATGGGTACTTCATTGAAAGAATTATTATTATTATTAAATACATAATATAAAAGACACAGCATAGAAAACAAAATTTTCCCCTATTACCCCATGCCAAACTAGCCACAAATGTTAATGTTTTATAAGGATTAGCCAACACATCAAGGCCCATACATCAACACTTAATTAGTGCATTAATACTTAGTTATTCTATCATTAGGGTCCATCATTAATACGCATTTGATCTCGAAATGATCAAGGAGCAACACCAAAACATGTCACAAAGACGTAAAACAACCCCAACTAGTATTAAAGCCAAACACTATACATGTCAAAAAAGACCCAATTATTAACACATGCCATAAAAGGCCCAAAACATGTGTGATCTCAAGGTTAATTATATTTCAATTATTCAAAAGGAAAGGTTAACTATCAAAAAATGTAATTAGTTAACCAAAGTTAATAAAGGGAAAAAGTCATCCAAGAAGTGAAATATAGAGCACATTCAACATGATTGAACTTGTTAACACATAATATGACCATAATGCCTTTAATATTACTAACCACATTTTTAAGCCCTAAAGATATATATCTAATGGTAATTATGATATAGGATCCATGCTTAACCAATTATTGATATACAAAATCACATTAAATATTGGCATTAGATCCTTCACTTCTCAACTATGTGAAATTTCAAAAATCCCCTTATTTAGCAAATTTAACTTTTTAACATAAACCCTAATTCCCCTCCTCAATCACAACCCAAATGATATATTCTCCCTACAAAAGTTATTATATCCACATATTAAGCTCAATTGTTTTTAGAATTGCACTGAATTTATTAAAATGCTCTTATATGCCCTTAAACGCCTTAAAATTTTGAAAAATCATAATGAATTTCATATACTTACAAAACCTATCAAATTGCCCATGAAACTTTAATTAAAGAGGTAAATGGACACACTAATCAACCAAAATTTTGCAAAAGCTCATTGGAATGACAATTCCCTCCTGCTAAGATAAAACATTCAAAAAACCTTGTTAAATTAAACTCCATTTTTATAGCATTCCCATATTTATGAACCAAAATATTTCATTTAAAGTTAAGTGCAAAAGCTAAAATAGTAAATCACAGGGCGTTACTACCATACTCAATACAAGTCTGGTTTCTTCTACCATTATGCTACTAAGTGAAAAGGCTTAAAGCATTACTCCACTTAAATTAATAATACAGTTATAAATTAGAGTAATAAGGGAGTTAAAGCAATTTGACACCATATCACATAGAACTAACTATCAATGGCTACACAATGTTAGTGAAAGAAAATACATAAAGATATTAACAATACAAAATCTTCCAAATCAAAAGATACTAGATAAAATATTGGATAACTCTAAACTCATAACCCAAATAATAGTCTTCAACTAATCTTGCAGGCTAACCTACAAAGGCCACTACCCATTGAATAAGAAGGGGCCCATGAAAAGAAACCCTTTAGCATAATGGTATTGAGTAACCCATTATATAAAACTAATATGAAAGGTCCTCATAGAAACATCAAAACTAATTTAAATATGTAAATCTTTATCTTTTGATTTTTCTCAATATCTAAACAAAACTTAGTGAAAAATATCAATAATTTCCAGTCATAATTTACTTGTGCAAATTTATTATATATTTCTATTCTAAAAACCCATATAAGCCCATACAAAATCCTAATAGCCAAGCCTATGTTTTTCTTTCTCCTCTAGTGTCGTGGATTATATTCTATATACCCCACTAATTCTATTCACGTCTTCAACCAATTCATCAAGATCTTTAATTAATTCATCAAGATCTTCAGTTTATTCATCAAAATATGACACCATCTTCAAGACTATAGATTTTATATCCTATTTTTCTTATTCTTATCTAGTTGAGTTAAAGAAATCATTATTCTCTCAAGTACATAAAATATTGGATTTATTTTAGCGCTTGAAGACCTTATAATCTATATATATGGATTTCATATTTGGTAACATTATTTTTCAAACTCATATACATATGTTATATATGTGTGGGATATGATTTCAATAAATTATGGATTTTTATTTATTATTATATAATTTTATACCCTCTTATGAGTATGTTATATGCATCATGATATGTAATATTATTAGCCTAAGAAAATTGCTAGTTGTTTTGATTTGGCTGCAACTTTGCGCTATGTTATAAAAATCACACCAGATTCAATTATGAGAGTTTACCCATCACATTATCTATCAAATCAAAGCCCCAGAAATCTAGTTTGTATAAAACTATTCATTTTTCATTTTGAGTTATGTACTGCAAACATATGTGGTTATAACAAGGATTGGTCCAATCTAAAAAATTAGTATAATTTACAAAATTGAATTATTGGTGTGTTATGTTAGTTTTGATTAAATATTGAGTTTTGGTGGCTATGTTCACACTATATATTAATGTTTGATCTAGGCTGACCGAGCTTGATCTTTTTATATGCGTATGGTTTCAATATTTTGGTCAAAGATTTGAGTTGGATTTGAAAAGCTAGGTATTCAAGTTAGATCTTTCTATTTTTAGAAAGTTATTTTTTTGGAGGGTTTTATATTTCTAATTATTTGCATGTTCAAAAAGTGGATAATAAAAGAAAGATATTTAATGACGAATAATTGCTTGTCTATATTATATGATCACCTTAATAAGACATTAACACTTTAAGTGGAACAAGTAGGATTTGGGTCTTTTAGGGTTGGCCTCCTACAATTGAAGATCAACAATAACCTTTTTCTTTTTTCTTGTGGATATTTATTTATTTTCTAGCTTTGTCTAGTTAAGATTCTTCGTCTACTCTATAGGCTTCTTTTTGACCCTATTAGAAGGTGTGCACACTTAAACATTGGATGATCGAGGTTGGATTTTTCCCTTTGGTGTTAGGACCACTAGGATTTCCTAGAAGGTGGATCTCCTATGGTTGGATTTGGTTTTTGTTATCTTTATACTTTTTTCCTTTTAGTTCTAGGATCATTATGATTTTCCAAAGGGTAGATCTCCTGTGGTTGGATTTGGTTCTTGTTAGAGGTCTTCAGACTTTTGTTATTTTCTTTTTAATATGTCCAATGGGATAACCTGGATGTGATTTCTAATCCTTTTATGATCGACGATAATTCTTTAGAGTTTGTTTTACTAAGTGAATCCCTGGTTCATTTACCCACTTAAATAATTGGATATTGTATTTTAATCACCTAAAGTAAAGATTAATAATCAAACTTTTTATTTATCTCTACTTGGTTTTCTTACATGACTCGATGTGTGTGTGTGTGTGTGTACGGTTCTATATTATATTCCATTATACTAAGGTGTTCCTTAGTTGTTTTTATACCTAACTTGTTAAGTATTTTAAATAGGAATATGATGATTCATGATGCACATGGTGAGCAGATGACCTAGTGCTGATTGAGAGTGGACATAATCAAAGTGTCGGGAATATACATAGTGGGAAAAAGTAGCAGTGGCGGCCATTTTCAAAAATTTTCTTGTCATTATTTATTTGAGTAACTACTTTCATACTATTGATATTTTTAATTTTGTCTTTTCATCATTAGCTTTGCTAGAAATTTATTTTTTATATTATATTGATTTAAAAAAAGTTTTTCGTGTTTTCTTATGGTAATTAGCCTTAGTATCTAGTATAAGTGGGACATTGGCATCTACCTACTCTAGTGGCGGTGATAATGCCCTCATTGAATTTAGATTCCAAACATATTTTTCCTTATTTTTCTAGCCAATTAGTTTAAAAAATGGGAGTATTACAAAGTAGTATCAAAGCAATAGTATGAAATAGAGGTAGGGGCACAAGGGAAAGGGAAGAAGAGAAGAGAAATAAGGAGGAGAAGTTGTGGGGGGATGGGGCTTAGGCGTGTAAATGGGGTAGTTGAGAGTTGTAGCAGACATTGGTGGTTATTGTTAGAGGCAAAAGGTAGAGGTAGAAGGTGTAGGGAGGCAGGTTATAGGGTTAGGAAAAGGAAGGGAGGCATGCTATATCGTGCAAGGAGACAAAGGGGGAAGGTTTGTGTGCAAGCTGGGTAGAGGGACTATGCAGGAGCCAGAAATGGGATGAAAGGGATACGAGGAGGGGGTGTGTAGGTCTATTTTGGCTAGAGGGGAAAGAAGGGTGTATGAATATATAGGAGATGGAAAGGATTAGGGAGTGTTTGGATGCATGGGATGTGGGATAGGTGGGGGAGATGAAGAATGGAAAATGTGGGTTAGGCTATTGGGGCACGGGGAAATAAAAATAAAGGAAGGAAGAGGGATTAGGCATAACAGAGCACGCCAAGGGAAAAAAAGGAAAGGAAGGAAAAGGAGATTAGGCCGACCACAAGAATGGAAGAAAAGAAAGGAGGGGGAAAGGGAGTTGGCCTAGGGAAGGAAAAATAAAGGAGAAGAAAAAGGAAAAAGAAAATAGATTTTGTGTTAGAATTAAAATTAGGTTAACTTTAGTTTTTATGATAATATTAATTTATCCGTACTGTGAGTTTTTATTGGGTATTTGAACACAACATAACATTGGGTTGGTTAGTGTAGGTGTTAGAAAAATTTAGTGTAGTATGGAGGTTTGTGCGAGAAACATAGGGGTTACGTGTTAATAAACACAGAGTGTTTTTTTGTGGAATCATTGATATGTTTTGGGAAAACGTTGAGAGTAAGGGAAATAAACACAAATCATATTTTTGCTTTACTTCCAGAACACGGTGTTTTACCTCGTAGGGTTTTCTCTTCTATAAGAGGAGACGTGTTGAAACCTAGTTGTCGAGAGTCATGCATCCCAACTTATTATTCTTCTCGATATAATTTTCCATATAAAGAGAATTGTAGATTTGTGGAATTAATTAATTTATTAGTTTAATCATCTTGTAATTACAGTAAAGCATGAATAAAGATATGTACTTTTTACTCAATTGTTATATTTTGTGATTGAATTTTCAATTATGCATAATCTTATTAATTTTAATTTGATTAAGATCTCTTTAAATATATGTTAATTCGACAACAATTTGAATTTAGGATATCCATTTATGGAAAATAAATTGAGTAAAATTATCATTTTAGGATTGGTTTAAATAAAAATGAAAATATAAAATAATTATAATAAGTTATTAAATAATTTATCTAGATTTGTGGGTCACAAGTTAAAAAAAAGTAATTATATTAACAATTAAAGGTTAATTTTTTTTTTATAGAAAAGGCTAAACATTCTAAATTAAGGTTACGAAAATTTATGACATTACAATTTCAAACAAAAGTTATATACACATTAATAATTTGTAATGCTAATATGATGACATGATAATCTAAAAGTAAAGCAAGCACATATCCTCATAGTCCCAAAGGCCGAGAGATGTAGGAAGGGTAATGTAACACCCCTAAATTTACTAATTAAAAATTTTATTTTGTGAAAACGTTAATTACAAAATAGTGGGTACCGCAATCATACCTAGTATAAGTCAGGTATCATCTACCATTCATGTACTTAGTGCTAGAGCTAAACATTATTTCTCTTAAATTAATGACAACCATAAGAAAAAATATATATAGATTTTAGTACAAAATAACATTATCCTTATAGTATAAAAAGATCAAGCAAAGAGTTACAATATGATGTGAGAAAAATATAGAAAGGGACATAAGAGTCTAAGGAAAATCTAAATCAAAAGATAATGGGTGAACACAGGATAGTCATAAATTTAAACCCCTACTAGAAGCCATCAAGCTGAACCCTCAATGTAATTCTATATGATAAAGATTGCCTATTGATTAGGTAGGAGACCCTAAAATAGAACCTTTTAGTAAAACAATACTATGTAAACCACTACCCAATACCAAAATGTAAAGGTTGCATGAGGCATATAGAAGGTAACACAAAGTATCATGACATAACACCTTAAATAGTACATATCATAAGATAAATATTCATCACATCAATCTTAATCATATTATGACTGTTTCATTAATCAAATTATACCTAAGTTGTCCAATGAAGAGAATAACCTAACCATAACTAAGATATTTTATAATAACCACCTTTATACCCCTTATAGCATGATAAGGAATGCATTGATCAATTACCAACCATTATAACAAATTTAAATAGTGTACGGATGCACTATTAAACCACCATACTAAGACTAAGTGTATAGAGGAGGAAACAACCAAACCAACAAACCACAACAATCCATTCAAGTTCTTATAAAATAATTATTTGTATTTTTAATTACTTTAGGGGATACAATAATAATGTAGAGATATAAAAGAATATTGGTTATACCCGCACAATAAGGAAACATAATATCCTCCTAACTTATAACTTAGAGACATACAATTACTTTGGTCATACAGGTGAAATAAGGGAATACAATATTCTTCCATCTCAGTATACCTAATTCTTAAGTATTGATACCTCATGTAGGGATTGTATTTCACTTATAAAGTTGACTAGGGCCTTAGCCGAAATGTTAAGGCTTCCACAAAACCACCAAACTAAATAAGGGCTCTTACCTCATATCTAGGATAGCTAACCCTAAAGAACAACCATTACTAATCTCAAGGTCTGCCACTTTAAATATTAATATCTAAAGAAGTTAACCATAAAATATGACATAATACACAATGATTCTAATTCTATACTTAACCATTTTTTTATTTTCAATTATTTAAGTTAACTCCAAGGTTAACGATTTAAGTCAAAGTTAAAGTCACTGCTAAGGTCTACATATGAATATACTAAGGTGATTTAATGTCCAATTATTCTTGTTAGGCTTATTAGGTCAAAAATGACCAAAATACCCTCAATACCCTACTTACACCATTTTATCAAATTTCATTCCAATCTTTATTAACATGATAATTTATCATGAAAAGGATAAAATATAATATTTTAGATGTAAGAAATTTTTAGCGATTACCTATATATTCCATTATGCATGAATTTTGCAACTTACATTTACAAACCCTAATTATGCATTTCTAATTTGTCATGTATTCCATGCAACACATACGTAGATGTTTATAATGTGATTCAACATTTAAGATAACAATTAATATGATGGTGTATGTAAGGAAATATTTCAATCCTTAAAGCATGTGAGATAATAATAATAATAATAATAATAATAATAATAATAATAATAATAATAATAATAATAATAATAATAATAGATCAACCTTAATCATGTTTGCATACAATCATGATATAGTTTCACCGTCAATAAACCATGTTATAATAATCATGGAACACTTATTATGGTATAGACATAACGACTTAATGAGGTCACATACCCTAATGAAACCCTACACAGACATATGCTAAACTTTTATGAATATATAACATGCCTAAACCATATGTGGTTTCTAAGAAAACTAATGTAAGTTCTAGTTTCAAAGGTTATGGTGGGACACACACAAAGGAAAGGGAATGCAACTATATTTGATATGCTAGTCATAAGGCTCAAAATCTCATTGAATATCTAAAATAATAGTTAGTTCTAATCCTTTAAATCATATAATAAGTCAGCATATAAGTCATCCACAATGTACCACATGGAACACCCAATGCATGCATGAGATTAAATTTAACCAACATACTTACACTTATTTCAAAAGCATGTATCCAACTCATTTTGGTGCAAAATCAAATTCATTTTTTTAAAAAAAAATTCAAATGGTTTCAAAAATTTAAGGTAAATTAATGCAATGTCATGCTAAAAAACCATTAATCTTCATCAATGAAAGGTCATTTCTAGTAGGGTCATTCCCTGCTTAACGAGTACTTAAAATTCCCTGCTTAACCAAAGTATCATATTGTGCCCCTTGAGGTATCACTAGCAAATTGAATACCATGCATGTTGAGCTCATGCGGCAATGGAACAAGATAATTACCTCTAGAATAGGGCAAAGATGAATATTTTTTAGACTAGGAACACTGAGGACCCATAGTTAATTTACAATTCTACACAATCCCAAATTCACAATATTTGATACCAATTGATAAAGCATGAGAATTTTTTGTTAGTTCATTGATTATCATAAAATAAATAAATAAATAAAAGAGAAAAAATGGAGTATTTGTTGCTCCCTATGAAGCACTCATTTAAAGGTCATAAGCTTAACCCCTTAAAGGTTAATTAAGAAGATGCATCAAAAAGGGCAATGGTGCCTAATTTTTCGATCAAAGTATCAGCTATGTGATGCTTAACTCATTTACCATTAATCCTAAACTATCCCATGGTCTTGCTCTGAATTGCAACAACATCAAATGGATAAACTTTACTAATGGAGAATGGTCTAAACCACCTTAAACCAAGCTTACTGAGAAAGATTTTTTGATAGGAGTTGAATAAAATCACCAATTCCCTTTCTTAAAACTCTCATCGGAGAATATGTTTTCCATGCCATCTCTTAGTTCTCTTATTGTATATTTGGGTATTTTCATAAGCGTGTAATCTGAACTCATCGAGCTAGCTTAGTTAGAGCTTTCTTCATTCTCCAACTACATTTAAATAGTAATTAATTGCCTTTATTACTCAAAATGACTTGTGTTTGAATTCAACTAGCAGATGATAATGCTACCCATATACCCCAAAAAATTATCATTCTAATTAGAGTTTTATACATAATGCAATAAGCCCATAAAACATCATTCATATTCATTGATCAATCCTTTCCTGTTCAAGCCACCATTTTCTCAAGTATCCCCTTAATTTCTCAATTAGTGATTTCTACTTTTTCACTCATCTAGGGGTGGTACGATGTGCCTATTTTATGACTAACATCGTGTAGCTTCAAGAGTGCATTGAATGATTGTGGTTCTTGAGACACCAAACCTTGGAAATATGACATTTTGAAAAAGTTGAACTGCTACCTTGGCATTGTTTATAGGATAAGCCACTACCTTGTTCCATTTAGAGATATAATCTACCACAATGAGAATATATTTACTATTTTATGATGATGGAAAATGACCCATGAATTTGATTCCCCATATATCAAATTACTTAACCTCAAAGATGTCATTTAAAGGTATTTAATTTCTTCTTGATATATTACCCATTCTTTGACACTAATCACAGTATATAACTATCTGCCTAACATCCTTAAAGAGGTTAGGCTAATAGAAACTGACTTGAAGAATTTTTGAAGCTATCTTAGAAGTGCTAGCATGACTTCCATAAGGTAAAGAATGATAATGAGATATGATACTTCCAACTTCCACTTTAGGTAAACATCTTTAGTTAACTTCATTTGCAAATTTATTATAAAGATAAGGGTCATACCAATAATAATGCTTAAAATATGAGAGGTACCTGTTATTCTATTGATAGGACAAATTTGATGACAAGACCTTACACATGATATAATTTACAAAATTTACAAATCAAGGGGCTGATAAGCTTATACATGCTAAAAGATTGTTATCCAGGAAAGAATCATCAATTGTATTATCATCCCCTTTACTTCCATCTACATCTTACCTTAATCTAGAAAAATGACCAGCCACTACATTTTCTCTACCCTTTTTATCCTGAATTCTAAGGTTAAATTTTTGGAGAAAGAGGATTCATTTCATCAAGAATGTCTTTTCATCCTTATGGGTCAATAAATTCTTAATTTTCACATGGTTGGTGAATACCATAACCTTTGATCCTACCAAGTATGCTTTAATTTAATCAATGCGAACACCACCACCAAAAGCTCTTTCTTAGTTGTAACATAGTTTACTTGAGCATCATTAAGAGTTTGCCTTGCATAGTAAATTACATAAATCTTACCATCTTTTCTTTGCCTAAGGACCTCTCCTATAGCATAATCACTTGTGTCACTTATCACCTCAAATGGAATATTCTAATTAGGTGGCTACATAACTAGAGTAGTTGAGAAAGCCTCTTTTAAACTATTGAAAGCATCTAAACAAGGTACCTGAAATTCAAAAGGCACATCTTTGATAAGTAAACAAGTTAAAGGTTTAGATTTTTTTAAAAAATCCTTAATGAAGCACCTATAAAAACCAGAATGACCAAAGAAACTTTGAATGCCCCTAACAGAAGTTGGGGTGACATCTTGGTAATCATATCAACATTAGTTTTATACACCTAAATGCCCTAATTAGAGACTAAATGACTAAGAAATATCCCCTCTTTTACCATGAAATGACACGTTTAAAAATTGAGAACAAGATTCACCATCTTGTACCTTTGTAATACCCTAGAAAGATTTATCAAAAAATAGTCAAATTACGTACCATAACAAAATTATCCATAAAAATTCCATAAGATCTTTAATAAAATTAGAAAAAGATTGGCATCTTGTACTATTGAAAGGTGGAAGAGGCATTACATAAGCTAAACGACATCCTTCGATAGACAAATGTGCCGTATAGACATGTAAATATAGTTTTCTCTTGGTTAGCTGGGTGATTAGGGGTTTGAAAGAACCCCGAGTAACCTTCCAAGTAATAAAATATGAATAGCACTTGATTAATAAATGAAAGGGGAAAATGAACCTTATAAGCTTCCTAGTTCAACTTTCTATAATCTATGCACATTCTCCGTCCCATGACCATCCTTGTTGGAATCAACTCATTTCTCCCATTTTTAATGATGGTTATTCTAACCTTTTTAGGTACTACTTGCACCTGACTCACTAACTCAATATTTGAGATAAGATAGATGATCCTTGCATTAAGTAGTTTAAGTACCACTACTTTCATGTTTGGGTTTAATCTCCTTTGATTTTTAGTGAAGGGCTTTTACCCTTCTTCTAAGAGAATATAATGCATATATATGGAAGGATTTATGCCTTTAAGATCATTAATAGTATAACTAACGACATCTTGATGCAAACTAAGAACTTCAAGAAAATTTTCAACTTCCTTTTTACTCCATTTAGCATTCACAATAATAGGATAGTTACCATCAGTTTCCAAGTAATCATACTTGAGTGAGGAAGAAAGTGGTTTTAGTTCTACCTTAGTTATAATTTTCTTTTCACAAACAAGAACACTTAACCTCTTTTCAACTTTGGTCACCATTTCAGTTCCTTTAGTGTAGGGTGGGCTTTCATCCATTATGGTAGTGTATACACCACCCTCCTTTTCATCATCATCAATTATTCCCCTTTTCACTAAAAATTTCTCAAGAGGATCTATTGAGAGATATCTAGTAAAGTCTTCTTGAATTTCCTCAATTAGAGGTAATTTCATAGCAGAAGACAAATCAAAATTTTCTTTCTTATCTCCAATATTGTGAGAGAGCTTCCCATTTTTTTACCTCCATGACCATCCCCGTGGTAGCTATGAAAGGTCTTCCTAATATAATGGAAATTTTAACATCATCCTCTATTTCAATAATGACAAAATTAACCGAAATATAGAACCTATCAACTTGGATAGGTATAACCTCTAATATACCTACTAGAAGTTTTTCCAATCAATCAGCTAATTAGAGAGAGATAGTAGTGATCTTTGATTCTCCTATTTGTAACTTGTTACTAATTAATATAGGAATTAAATTAACCCTTGCACCAAAGTCATATAAATCATGATTACTTAGGATATCACCAATTGTATATGGAATAGAGAATGATTTAGGATCCTTAATATTAGGAGGCAATTTATTCTAGATGTTAACACTACACTCTTGAGTCAAGGATGCAGTCTCCTATTCTTCTAACCTTCTCTTGTTGGATAATATCTCTTTAAAAAATTTGGTGTAAGAAGGAATATGAGAGATGGCTTCAACAAATGGGCTATTTATATGTAATTCCTTCAAGATTTCTAAAAAAAATTCCCAAATTGCTTTTCCAATTTAGCCTTAACTTGCCTTTCAGAAAAAGGGTAGGGGAGGCTTATAAGGTGCAGGTACATCATACTTCTAAACTTTCTCCTCTTGCTACTCATTATTATTCTCCTTAACAATTTCGGGCTCATCACTAACATCACCTAAGGTCTTATCATTACCCACCATCTTAAGTACTCATATTTCCTTCCCATATCTTATTGTAATAGCATTAACTTATCTTTTAGAATTCGTTTTAGGTTTCCACAGAAACACCCTAGAGGGTCAAGAAGATGAGATAGCTTTTTGGGCTACTTGAGTTATTTGGTTCTCTAACAGATTATTGTGTATAGCTAGTAAGCCAACCTTAGAAGCTAGATTCTTAATAACATCACTTAGGGTTCTATATTGATGTCTAAACTCATCGATTTGCCTTTTGAGCTCCTCATTTTTTAGCCATAAAAAAAATTCCATCAATGTTTCTAGATAATATTTTTAGGGAGTAGCATAAGAAGGTCTTTAACTTTGAAAACTAGGTAGATTGAGGTATGGGATTGAGATTTTGTAGTAGATTCTTATAGAAGAGATTAGGAATATTCCTCCACCCTAAATTGTATATTTGGAAAAAAGTATCTCCTCTTGGTCCAAAGTTGTTAACATAGTTAACAAGCTCATTTAAATGTGCTTTAGGGGGTGAGGGATTCCCAACTTGATGTTCCACAGTATAATGTCCTACAATGCCTCAAGTTTCATGGTTAGAAGAACTAAATGCAGCCGAATTCATGCTCATCTTAGCAAATTTCAAAAATATAGCACCAACCTTATAAGCACTATGGTCTAATGCATCTACACCATACCTCCCACTATTTTTAGGTAAATAGCATTCACCTTACCATTGGAAGTGATTCTGAGTTATGTTTTAAATTTATTTACCTTGCATCCTACACACCTTTTTTCATGAAAGCCTCTCCAGATACATCATCCACAATCATCCTGGTATTATAAAGGAGACCATTTTAGAAAGTGTGGTTAATCAGCTAGTCCTTTAATCCATAATGTGGGTACATATTCAATAGGTCATTGTACCTCTCCCATACATCATATAGTAATTCCCCATCCTTCTAAGTAAAAGTTGTAATATGCTTTCTCAAATAGGTCATCTTTCTTTGGGAAAATACTCTTATGAGATCTAACCATGTAGTGATAGATCCCAAAGGTAATGATTGTAGCTAAGATCTAACCATTTCCCTCAATGAGAAGGGAAACAATATCAATCAAATAGCAATATATGTCTATCCATTAAGTTCCAATGTGTCACAATACTCCAAGAAGATTGAGATATAAAGATTTGGATCCTCATTTGGAGCTTCTCCAATTTGGTTTTATTGGACCATTGAGAAAAGTGAAGGATTTATCTTAAAATTGTTGGCTTCTACCCTTAGAATAGTGATTCTTGATTATGTGCTAACTGTGTTTGGTGATGAAAACTTTTTTAAGTATTGATTGGCTCTTCCTTGATCTCCCATGGTCTCACCTATAATCAGGGTCTATTTTGTCTCTCTTACCCACCTCTTGATGTCCGAAGAGTCCTTTGATATTAGGTTGTAATCAACTAGATCCCTAAGTCATAGAGATCTTAGAATACAAGAAGAATCAAGCTAAAAGAGATAGGTAGACATATTCTAAATTAGTAACAAAAACTAAAAAAATGTTTAGTCTAAACAAATAATCAAAATAACCAATATCAATAATGTCAAAGTAAAAAAAACTTGATAGGTGAAATTCACAAGCACAGAGACTCATTAAAACTATCAAAATCGATCCTATAGGAACTCGGTGGTAATTACCTACCTAAACTAGAATAACGATAAAGAAATCAAATGGAAAAAACAATAGAGACTACTAATTACAATTTCAAATAATAAAAAAATAAGCCTAGGATCGAACTTTAGATACAATGTAACATCCCAAAATTTTGTAACCTTGTTTTCAAGTGTTTGGCCTTTTTATTCAAAACTAACTCTTAAACGTTAGCATAATTATTTTGTTTATAACCTTGACCCATAATCTAAAATAAATCCCTAAAACTTAAGCGTGATTATTTTATCTTTTTCCATTTTATTAAACCTATCATTATCCCTATTATTTTCCTAGGATTATTTTTCTACTTGGTACTTTAATCTATCTAAATTAAACCTAAAATTAAATAAATAAAATTCTACCCTAACCTACCATTGTTACCCCCCATTTTACATCTCTATCATGCCCCAA
Organism: Tamarix austromongolica; assembly: GCA_039764185.1. Lineage (NCBI taxonomy): Eukaryota > Viridiplantae > Streptophyta > Magnoliopsida > Caryophyllales > Tamaricaceae > Tamarix > Tamarix austromongolica. Next base: position 75,490,560 of record CM077810.1, on the reverse strand, counting down.
TCTTCTCTCCTAAACACTCTTCCATTCTCCCACTACAACCCCATCACCTCACCCCTTCTCTGCATATGTGTTTACATACATACACAAACCCAACCCATGTGCACCCAACTCCCTATCACCTCATTTCCCTCACTCCATTTTACTCCATCTATATACATACAAACATACGGGCGTCACCTTCTCAACCAAAAAAACTAAATCTCCCAACTACTAAACTCACGCACACATCCGCCCTCAACAAAACAACCCCTTCACTCCATATTCTTATTTAACAATAGCCCCTCAAGAACCAAACACACCACCTAGAACACTTCCTACAAAATCTCCCTCCCACCTCTGCCGACCATAATCTTTCAGCAGATCCTTATCCCTTGCCCAGCCCCAGCCCTACTTGAACATGCATCCACCACCCCAACCTCCTCCCAACTCTCTTCCAGCACCACTACCATCCCACAACCATAACCTCCTCCTCCTCCTCCTCCTACTTCTTCTTCTTCTTCTTCTTCTTCTTCTTCTTCTTCTTCTTCCACCACCCCAACCTCCTCCCAACTCTCTTCCAGCACCACTACCATCCCACAACCATAACCTCCTCCTCCTCCTCCTCCTACTACTACTTCTTCTTCTTCTTCTTCTTCTTCTTCTTCTTCTTCTTCTTCTTCTTCTTCTTCTTCTTCTTCTTCTTCTTCTTCTTCTTCTTCTTCTTCTTCTTCTTCTTATTCTTCTTATTCTTCTTATTCTTCTTCTTCTTCTTCTTCTTCTTCTTCTTCTTCTTCTTCTTCTTCTTCTTCTTATTCTTCTTATTCTTCTTCTTCTTCTTCTTCTTCTTCTTCTTCTTCTTCTTCTTCTTCTTCTTCTTCTTCTTCTTCTTCTTCTTCTTCTTCTTCTTCTTCTTGTTGTTGTTGTTGTTGTTGTTGTTGTTGTTGTTGTTGTTGTTATGATTATGATTATCTTTTATTCTTCTCCTCCCCCATCACAGCATCTTCTCCATTTTCCTACACCCTTCACTGTAGCTCGGACAATACCACAATCAACCTACACCACCATAGCTAGCACCATCGCCACCAATCAACACCGAGCCCCATCCCTTTCTTTTTCCTACCCTAACTAAGCCATCCTCCCCCCAGCACCAACCATACTGTCTGCACCACAACTCTCTCCACCCATCGCCATCCTACACCCCCAGCACCATGCACACGTACCACCACCACCACTCTTCTCCTCTTATATTGTCCAACCTTTCCTGCATCCTCCATTTCTCCCTCTATACTTCCACCACCAAGCCTAGACACTACCAGCCATACAAGCCCGTACATCACCACTTCACAACCACCAGCTCGCCACCCTCCACCATTGACCAATAGTCTCCACCCCTGCTGCCATCTCTCCCTACCTCCCTTTCTACCCACCCATTCATTGATCCATCCACTCACCCGTTCATGCACCCAAGGCTCAAGCTACACATGAAGTGTGAGAAATGTTTTGGGTTTCATAAATTTTGCTACCCATTGTTATTAAGTAAGGGCATTTTGATAATTTTTGAAAAATAAATATTTTATTATTATAGTTATTATTTTACCTGATAGATATTAATTCTATAATTGTGATATTATTTTTAGGTATAAAATTTTAAGTAGCGGGACCTTATTATTTTAATAGGATAATGCTATGTTTGCATTTTTGTTGGAATTTAGGTAATCATTATACCTTATTAAAATGATAAATGTTGTATGATATCACATTAGAGTTTTTTATGTGTGAAATGTGTTAAGTATGATTTGTTACGTTATAATTATACATCATTTATTATTATTATAAAAATAAGAAAAATTAGCATGTTATCTAATATAAAATATATTGAGTATGAAAGTGTGACTAAAATGATTATTATGTTAGTAAAATATTTTTTGTAATATGTATATATAAATTAATAAGTTGAGCATGCTTGAACATACTTCTAGAATAATTATTACAAATAAGTGCCTTAGGGCTAATTTCGTCATTTTTAGTGTATTATAATATTTATCCCAAAAAACATGTCTAATGTGTATTATCATGTTATTATTATTATATTGTTAAGTGTATGTTGTTAATGATGTGCTTTGATAATTTGGATTATATGATAGAAAAAGAGTAAGAATGACAAAAGAAGTGTTGATATGATGTTGTTACGCTAAGACATAATTTTTATGGATGCGTATAAATTATGAGAGAATAATATGGGCCTAATGGAGCATGATAAGTGGGAAATAATGGTATAGAAAATATAAGCTTTTCGTAAAATAAGGGTTATCGGCTATCTTTAAGGGAATTTTAGTCAATATGGAAATTTTGGTATTTTAAATATGTTAGATGGATTATAGTATGCTAATAATATCATTTTAAGTGTTTGGGAGTGATTATGAATGCCATAGGTTCTTCAAATGAGAAGATAACCTAATTTAGGAATAGTAACCTCAACGGTAATGTTATTATTACATGTGTAAAATATTATAGTTAGGTGACTAAATTAGGATATTTTGTCAACATTGGTATTTTAGGGATGTATATTGAATTTGGTAATTATATGATATTTATGGAAAAAGTTTACTTTTGAAATTAGGGTTTTGGGAGCCCTATAAATAGTAACTTTAAGATAGGGCTATTATTGCATGTGTGAGACATGGGAGTTAGAATTTGAGTTTTGGTTATATTAATAACAATAATATTTAGGGAAGATACAAAAAATATGGTGGGTAAATGATCAATATGGGATGTGTTATGCCTAAAGTGTGAAATTAGGGCTATTGGGGGAAATAAATGTCTTAATATTTGAGAAAGGCCTTGTTATCTTTATGTTAATGTATTGATTGTGTTAATTATGTTTTTCAAACATAAAAAAATCATGAATAAGATATTAATCATTTAAAGTGAAAGACCATATAAGTCAGGACTAGTTGTATATGTCCATTCCACCATACTAGAACATTAGTCGAGAGTGTTTTTCCCTAGGGATGTATATTATTAACCATTCCATCGGTAATAATAGTGGTTGGATGTATGTTTTTTGAGATTATATATTATCACCATTCTATCAGTAAGAATAGTAGCCAGAAGCATTTTGTCTTAGGGTGGAATAACTGTTGCACTAGTCAAGAATAGTAAGGCCCCTGAACTCAACTTAAAATAAATCCCAATAATGATCATAATAACTTATAAGATAGTAAAAATGTAAAGTGGAATTCTAAGTGAGTTAGGACTATTTGTACCTACCCATTCCAATGGATAAGAATAGTGGCTGAGAGCATTCTACCCTAGGGCTATATATGTATATTGATAACTGTTCCATCGGTAGAGAATAGGAGCATCTCTGAACTCAACGTAAATAAATAAAATTAGATATAATAATGATTATTATTAGATTTTTGGATTGATCGATAGTAGCCTTTGTGCCTACTTGTAGTTTGGTAGTAGCCTTTGTACTTACCTGTGTGGGTATTATGCCTTTTGTGCCTTACCTATGATGTTATGCATTTTTTTAGGATTGATATGCTATGAAGGTTATGGTCGTTGTGTTGGAGTTTTTTGTCTAATCATACTTTAGAGAGCACCTATGGTATGCTTGTTCGGTAAGTTCAGTTGTTCTAGATGAACTAATATGAACAGTATGTGACCTTGATGGTAATTGATTATCTAAATAATTATTTTATATCAATTCTCATATGTATATGTATATGTCTTGTACCATGTTGATTGTCATGCCTTGTATGTGTTCCATATTGGTTTTTCATATTAGTTTGGTTTAAAGGATTCATTCTCGTAGGTTCCTACCTATTCAATAGACAATGGATTTTCCAAGTTAGCCTCCAAGTTTAGTCAAAAGCTAGTAGTTTGGATTTGAGAGTTTAGGACTATCTATTATCTATTTTGCTATCCTATTTTCGATTGTATTTGGACCCTTATGTCCTCTTATAATTTCTCTCTTGAGTTTTATAAACTACTGATATTCTCTCCATTCTTATTTCTATAATCATGTTATTAATCTAAGTAGAGTAATGATTTTAGCCTTAAGACTTGGTATGATAATGGTAGAGAAAATTGGACTTGTACTAAGTGTGGCGATAACACCTAATATTTTAGCTATAATCTTCTATTGTAAAATGAAAATTTTTAGTAGTAAATATTGGAGTGTTAAATATAATTCCGCTATAGAATAATAAATTAATCAATCATATGTCAAAGTACTTGATACGTTAGGAAAATTTACCCTAATTTAACCTTTAATCTCATTTAATAATTAAAAGGCATGTTCAACCGAATCTAACAACCTATTTTCATAGCATTAGACTAAAATGAACTCATTAAGAACATGCTAATTCTATCTATCCATGAGAATCATTAATCTACTTTTGTGATTCATGAATTCTCATTCAATTACTAATTTTTGGTATTAATCTTCACTTTTCAGTTCTTCAATTAACTACCTATGTCTAGTGAAGTTGGTGATCAATTAATTTAATCTAATTTGAATTTCTAGCAATTGAATAACATAAAGCAAATGATTCCGATAACAATCCAATCAATTCATCGATCACCAATGGAATCGAACCTAATTCAATCCTAGAACAAAACACTACTCATGCATAGTTAAAATCATGAAACAAAATAAAAAGATAGAATCAAGAAAAGAAAAATATAACGAGAAAGGAAAAATAGATAGAACCAATTGATGAGATTCAATTAAAATGATCCAATTCTTTAAGTTTAAATAGTAAGAGAGAAATCTAATCTAAAGTTCTTCTCAAAATTCAAGAGAGAAAAATTCTTAACTTTTTCAAATAGATGCAATTGCCTCAAAAATTAATAAGGTCATATCCATGCTATGTTCGTATTGCCTTATCTTAGTCTTATTTACATCTTGAACTTGAGTGTACACATTCCCTAATAGGTTCTGAAGAAGCCTGTAAAATATATAAGGAGCTTTAATCGGTTATAAGTGGCAAAGAAAAGAATAAAGTTTGTTATTGATCCCTGACTTCAAGTGGTCATACTTGAAGAAACCAAAGCCCACTTAATATATAGCTTTAAGTTAATGCATCTTTAATATGCTTTGTCACACAAAGACACACAATCCACCACAATAATTCCACTTTATCCACCTTTCCATATTAGGTAACCATCCATATGACATAACATCCTAAACTAAATAGAATATCCCACTCGGGGTCACCACTCTATCTCTACAATTATATAATAAAACAAATTATCTAAACCAACACTTACATTAAAAGGGGTGAAACCAAGGTAAAGGTAGTCAAAATATCCTAGAATTTACTAATACATGAGAAAAAGTTAATGTAATCATGTAGGATATTAGCCTTGTAACAATTTATAATAAGAAACACCTTTAAACAACTCAATTTTTTTATTAACTAATCATATTAAAATTAAATCCTTTATTACACACGTATCATAAAAATACAAAATTTCAATCAAGTTAATGAAGAACTCATATTTATCTTAAATTCGTGATAATAATATCATCCTTAGGGCTTTAGGTATAATAAAATTATAGGCATCTAAGTAAGGTTTCATAATGAGATAAAACCATTTACATTAAGCAAATGTGAAATTATAAATTGCACACAAATAGTTTTAAAATAGTATTATCTAAAACATAATCTATGTAATATTAGCTTATTAGGTGAATGTTCCTAAAATAAAATTAAACTATCATATTAATTAAATTAGAATAATAACTAAATGTAATAATTCTATTAGTATATTAATTTACTATATAAAGTTTAACAATTCATGATTATCCTATTATAAAATTTTCAAAACTCAATGTATTTATAATAAGCATGGCTAACTAATTTATGTAGGATTAAACAATTCTTATGGCAAATAAATGAATCAGAAGCATAATTATTCACTATTTAAAAAAATTTAATTAATCAATTATAATGCATCCACTTACTATATAGATGGACCACCTAATGTTATAACATATTCCCTTATTATAAAAAAGGAAATCATTCTATCGTCAAATTTTTATATAAAAAAGAAAATGATTTTAGAAAATTTAAATTCTATTTTACATTTTTACCCTTAATTGTTTTAATTATATATGAATTAAATGTTTTATTATTTTTAAATGAATGGTTTTAGTGTAATTAAGACTAATTTTATTAATTTCTTAAAAAGTGTGTAAGATGAAAAAATGACTTTCTTTTTAATATGAAGGGAGTAGTAATTGTCATAGTCCCATAGTCATTTAATGGGTAAATAGTTAAGCCTTAATTGATAAATTATTGAAACATGTTGGATAACATGGAACTAAGACTTGCATATACTCGGTATTCATCAAAACCATCTCAACTCCCATAGTAATTTAAGTACCCAAGAAATTTAAAGTAATATAGAATATTAGAGTTTAGTGATTGGTTTTAATTATTTATTTTTATAAAAATAACTCACATATCTACGTCTTAGAGGCTCAATCTCCTTTCACCTATGATATAATTAACACTATCTTACTACAAAGGCATATTCCTGTGCACATAAATACTAGTTTAGCTTTACTGGTTAGGTTTTCTTTTATTATTTGGTTTAGCTATAAGGGTTAGGTTTTTTCCTAGAAATAGTTTGGCATTCTTCTCTTCTGTGATCTCAAGTGTCTTATATGAGGTTTGGGGATGCCTTTCTCTACTTTATAGGAGTCATGGCCCTTATAAGGGATATGCATACTTAAGCACTTAGGTGATATATTATTGAGGTTTCTAATTATGCTTAGAAAGGGTTAGGTAGGCTAGTGTCTTTGTAGGCTAGATATAATTGATGTTTCTGAGGATGTTTGGTTAAGTTCCATGATAAAGTTAAATATAATTAGTTGGTGGTGATCATAATAATATAATATAATACTTAATAGTTCTTAATTTTTTTTTATGTGAATTGTATTTTATATCATATTCACAATACCTTTTTGTCTCCTTCATGATTGTATATATATGTAATCCATCTTATTATTATATTGTTATCATATGATCTAATACTTTAAATTACATGCAGATCATATGTGCATAATGTTATTATTTTAGGAGTGTGCAATATTTGGAGTTCTTAGAATGGAATCACCAAAAGGATGGTATATCATGGTGATATAAGTGGCTATATCAATCCTAAAACTTCACTTAATTTGGAGTGGGGGTATTACATTCACCCCACTCAAAGAATGTAGCACCCCCGTTGTGTCTTTTCTATAAATTGCCACATTACAGTTTATCTCAAGAATCGTCCCACTAGGAGGCTCATTAGCTCATTTAAGTTCAACTTACGGTTGTGGTTTTGTTTTAATACCATTTGTAATACCCTAAGTTAATATGACAACATGGGGCCTACTTGGTAGCTACCTGATAGCACCCTATTCCACAATGGTTTTAGGGGCTATTCGAGAGTGCCTTTAGATTGATCAACTAGTTGTATAGATCAATATGAGTCATTTCATCATGTTTTGTCCTCACCCACATGCTTACCAAAATATTTTTTTGCAAAATTTTCAAATATTACTAGTACATATATTAAAAATTATTCCATGTTTAATTGTGGAGTTCTTAGGATAGAAAAAGATGATATATCATATTTATATAAGTAGATATATCAATCCTTATAACAATCTACTCAATTTGAGGATATTAAATTATGTTACTAGGTTCTTAACCATATTAATACTATATTTTGATGGTCACTCCTCATTTATTTATTATATATATAACCTTTATTTTGTATCATCATTTTATCATGATTGATGCTCTTACGAATATGAAGCTTGCCTTTCATTTATTGATCAACCCACATATAAGTAGTGTTGGATGGGGATAGATAGGGGCATATCCAATAAAGAGCCCATATGATTGCTTGACACCATGGAATTTTTTTAATAGTATTAATTATATATACAAAATAAATATTAATAAAAATTCCTAAATTGTTGGTTTGAAAAATAGATCTATTCATGTGTGAAGAAGGGGGGTCATGAGTTCAAACCCCCACCATAACATTTTTTACCTATTATTTTTTCAATTTTTCACCCATGACTCATTTGTTTGTCTTGTCCTAAAATCCATGAAAGAATCATGACCTCATGGTCCTCACCATTATTTGTGTTGCAAGCTTCTCCATTGACTTCATCTTCTTACTTCAACACTCATTCCTACCCTTTTTCTTTGACTTCATCCCTACCTTCGGCTTCATCCACCACTCCCTGCCATTATTTACTCCCAAAATTATATGTGAGACACAAGTTTTTCACTCTTAAACCATTAGTTAGTCTGCCCACTCCTAGTAGCCCATGCCTAAGCTCACAATGTCTGTTGACACCTAAGTCTAAATTTAACACTCACCAACCACCACTAAACACATCCACATCCCAAAAGTAGTAGTAAGTTTTTTAATTAATTTAAATCAAACCTTTTTTTTTGTTGAGTTAGTTTGTTTTTCTATTTTTGATTTCATTATGATATGGTAAATTTATTTTTGTTGTCATGCCAATTGTAAAGTAATCTTGAATTAGGGTTACAAGTTTTAGTTTATTATTATGTAGTTATGAATTAGTTTATGTTAATTTTGAATTAGTGTAATTATTAGTTGTTTGGCTTAGTGTGGTTATATGATTCGGCTTATTATTATGTAATATGTATTGTTTTATTAATAATTACATATTTTATTTTGTCAAATTAGCATGTGAAAATATCTTTAAAAGCAACCTAAAAATAGAGAAGGGCCTAATGGGAACCATTCTAATCCACCTCCTTCTCTTAGTAGAATTCATGAAAAAGTTTCTTAATATCTTCATCAAGCTCAAGCCCCACAATGTAACTGGGAGGATTTAAATTCTCTAGAGCTTAATTCAAGTTTGAGAAAAAAAATTTAGTTTTCCATAAAAATAAGTAAAATGAGGTAAGGAAAGCTTATATTTGTCTTGGTCCTTTACAACCTCATGCAAAAAAAATTCCAATTAATCTTATTACCATTAAGTATCAAAGATTTTTGTATCTTGGTTTGATTAATATAATTAGTTAGAATATAGTATAGCAAAATATGTTGCTTTTTGCTTACTTATTGAAACATGAGTTTGAAGCCGATAGTGATCATTTTGTGGGGTAACATTTTAGGGGTTGTAAAAAAAGGGTAGGATTGATGTTAATGTTGGTAATTGAACACCCCTAAATTTACTACTTAAAATTTTTATTTTATGGAAGTGTTAATTACAAAAATGATGGTTGTTACCACCACATTGAATATTAATTTGACAACCCATTTCGTTATTATACTTAATATTGTGGCTAAAATGTTACTTTACTTAAATTAAAATTTACGACATAAAAATAAAATAGAAATTTCTTTACATATTAACATTATCCTAATAAATACAAACAGATCAAGCGATTGAGTTACAATATAGCAAAAGTAGAAATAGCAAGGGGTATAAGAGTCCAAGGAATATCTAGATAAAATATGCCTGGGCGAACATCGAATAGTCCTAACTTTGAATCCCTACCATAATTCATCAAGTTGAACCCTTAAAGTATTCCTGCAAGCTAAACATTACCCATTAAATAGGCAAGGAACCATGAAACGAAACCCATTAGTACTATGGTACTAAGTGAACCATTATACAACACTAATATATACAACCACATGAGAAACATTGGTAGTAACGTGGCATAGATACATTAAGGAAATCATGAGATAACAAGATGGTCAAAACCAACATAATCAAATCAATTCCAAGTACCAAAGGTCAAGTGTTATAGTAGCTATCAAATTAACAAATCCAAATCAATTCCAAAATACCAAGGTAGGGTATCAAGGTGACTACCAAAACATATACCAAACCATGTAGTGCATGACGACAACTGAAAGAATAATCCTAAATAATCCATTTATATGCTTGCACAATAATTACTTCTATTTTTAAATACTCGAGGAAATATAACAATAATCTAGAGACATAAAAGTAAACCAATCAAACTAGTGCAAATGGTATTACAATACCCTTCCAACCATCTAACCTAGAGACATACAACAACACTTTGGTCATACTAGCACATAAGGCAATATAGTATCCTTCAAACCAAGGACACCTAATTCTTGAGTATGTATGTCCCAACAAGACCTATATATCATCTACAGATTAGACTATGGCCTTGCTAGGGCACAATGGTACACTAACGAACCAAATCAAACCAAGGGAAAATACCTCATCTCTAATTTAACTAGCCCTAGAAAGAAATAATTCTCAACATTAAGGTTTTATACTTTACATATTAATATTTTAAAAGGTGATTACAGATATCACTTATTGTACAATAATTTTTATTTCCATACTTAATCATTTTTCCCTTATACTCTATTAGTAGAGTAAACCCTAAGGTCATCGGTCTATATAAAACCTAAAGTCAACACTAAGGTTATCTTATCAAAATTCTATGGACATCCTATTTCTAATTATTCACATTAGGTGCATTAGGTCAAAAATGATAAAAATTCCCTCAAAACCCTAATTATCCAAATTTTGTACAAACCATTGTTGCTATGAGAACATGTCTTTCATGATAAAGATAATAATTTACCATATTTTAGTATGTAGGTAATTTCTAATATTAGCAAATAGCTACATTTCCCATTATATATGCATTTAGTAACATATGTGTATAAACCCTAATCATTCATTTCTAACGTGCCATATACTCCAACCAATGTATACATATAGGTTCATAGCATGATTCCATATTTAAGGTAATAATCATAACATATTAACTCTAATTAGGACTGTGCACATACATGCTATATTTTCACCCTAGTTACAACATGCAGTCATAATTATAGAACACTTAACATGGTAATAACGTGTAATTTGACAAGGTTATATACCCTAACATAACCCTAGATAGACAAATGTTAACTACACACACACACACATCATATCATATATCTCATATTAAATAATATGTTGAATAAATACTAATTATTTAATATCATACATTCACTTTCATACCTTTTCATAACACTTGAATACCTATTATAAAAAGTCCGGCGTATAATGCATACATATATTCCTTTAGAAACCCATGAATAAATAATACCAAAAAAATATAACGACCTTTATGTGTCACCAGAGGATTTCAAGTCTTAGTATAAAGGGTATAATTACCTCTTATCTAATAAAAAAATATAGCAAGATTCATCTAACTAATTTCCTTTTAACCTCTTTGAACTCCTTTCATCAACACAACCAACAAAGATAATATCATATAATACATCATAATAATAACCAGCATTAATATAACATCAACTTGGAAAAGGAAGTTAGAAAATAACTTGATAAAGGAATACACACGAGGTAACAATGCAGCATGGACAAAGTCATTGAGATTAAGAGGGAGGTAATGGCACTTGTTGCTAGTGCAAAGAGGGGAGCAACAACACTTGTTGCCGCTAGAAAAAGGGATTTTGGTAGTGGGTTGAAAAGCACAATTGTGCACGAGGAGAACATTAAAGGCATGGTCATACATACAAAGCATGCATGGTTGAGAGAAAGGAACTCGAACAAGTGGGGTGTGTAGGGTGTGAATGGGTGTATGAAGGAAGTAAGGAGAAGAGTGCATGGGTTGTGCAAGGGGTACACATGTGTGTGAGGAAACAACAAGAAGATGGCATATATGTTTTTCAAGGGTCGTGCATATGTCATATGAGAGGGGCATAGTTTGGGCGTGTAAGGGTGCACAGTCGTTCACCTTAACAAAAGTAGAGACAAACCACAAATGGGATAGAAAAACATAGCAAATTGGGTTGGTGGTGATTGGAGACACTGAGGAAACTAATGAGGAGGTGGTACATGCTCATTGTTTATAGAGGGAAATGGTGGTTGTTGGGTGGTTTTTGGTGGTGCAATGATGTAGTGATGAAGATAATGATAGGGTGGCACTGGTTCACATGTAACTTCACCAAGGAGAAGGGAGAGTACAATAAGAAGGAAAGAAAAATGGTGGTCAATTTAGATTAATCCAGAACAAGAAAATAATAGAAGAGGGGGATTTATATGGTTACTGGCATGAGAATAGAGTAAGGTTGACATGGATAAGTAAAAAATGGATGAGGGAAAATAGGCAGAGGCGTAGATAAATTGGGGAGGATGGCATAAATGAGAAGGTTATACCAAGGAAAAGTGGGATATAGTGTGGATAACTCACAATGGGGTAGGGGTGGTATTTAGAAAAGCTAATATGGGGAAAAACATCCAGTTGGTAGAAGTAAGGTACCTCGATAAAATAGATATGGGTTTAGGTCCCAACTATCGTTAAAACTAATAACCCAATATCTATCCAAATTTTTACTATACACTAGTTACATTTTCCCGTGCATTGCACGGGTGGTATATTAATTATTTATATATTATTATATAAGAGATGAATAGTTTAACAATTTAATTAATATGCAAGAGATGAATAGTTGGCTGTATATGTTCAAGTAATTAATTAATAAAATACTTACTTAATACTTGATTAATATGTATTGTTCGATATATGTGCAGTAGATGAATAGTTATATGCATCTGTTGTATGTAGGATATTAATAATTGTGTTGTATTAATAATAGAAGATAAATAGTTATATGAATTTTCTGTTTGCATGAGATGAATAGTTGCATTCATATGTTTATAATTTTGACTATTCAATTAATATGTAGGAGATGAATAGTTGGCTGCATATATATGTTCAAGTAATTAATTAAGAAAATACTTTATTAATATGTGTTGTTCGACATATGTGCAGTAGATGAATAGTTACATTCATATATTTAGTAGTTTTATAACTTAATTAATACGCAGGAGATGAATAGTTGGTTGCATATTATTAGATAATTATTTAAGAAAATTCTTGATTAATATTTGTTGTTCGACATATGTGTAATAGATAAATATCTCAATTAAAACGCAAGAGATGAATATTATTTTGTTGTTATACAGCGTAGGAGATGAATAGTTTCAATTAATACGCAGGAGTATTTTATCATTTATTTGACCTTATTAATTATTAATAATATATGATAGTATATATGATTAGTAATAATAAGTATAGTTTAGGCGAAAAAATTTATCTGTATATTGTTTGCCAAGTAACTCAGTTTTTATATAATAACCAATGTTGTCATTCTATTATTGGTTTTGTTTAATAAGAATTATATTATTAATCATGATAATATTCATAATAGTAATAATCAATTATATTAATATTCATTATTATCATAATAATAATTATCATTATTATATTATAAATTATGATAATAGTAATTATCAAAATTATATAAATAATTATATTAGTATTAATTATATTAATAGTTATATTAATAATAATATTCATATTATTAATAATAAATAATAAAATTATTATTATTATTATTATTATTATTATTATTATTATTATTATTATTATTATCATATTTGATTAATGTTGATCTAACCTTAAAAAACAAGAAAAAATAATAATACTTTATTAAAATTAGTTATATATATTTGCTAGTTGCATTGTATTAATGGCAGCAGATGCATATGTGTTGGTCGACTAGTTTATGCACTTTATTTGGTATATTAATTATTTATCAATTATTTATCTATTAATATGTAGGATATGAATAGTTTGACAATTCAATTAATACACATGAAATTAATAGTTGATTACATATGTTCAGGTAATTAATTAAAAAAAAATATTTGATTAGAAAATATTTGATTAATACTTTATTAAAATTAGTTGTTCGACATATGTACAACAAATGAATAGTTATATTTTCCCGTATAATGCACGAGTAGTGTATTAATTATTTATATATCATTATATAAGAGATAAATAGTTTAAGAATTTAATTAATATGTAGGAGATGAATAGTTGGTTGTATATGTTTAAGTAATTAATTAATAAAATATTTGATTAATATGTATTGTTTGACATATGTACAGTAGATGAATAGTTATATGTATTTGTTGCATGTGGGATATGAATAGTTGTGTTGTATTAATGACAGAAGATGAATAGTTATATGAATTTGTTGTTCGATTGAGATGAATAGTTGCATTCATATGTTCATTAGTTTGACAATTCAATTAATATGCAAGAGATGAATAGTTAGCTGCATATGTTCAAGTAATTAATTAAGAAAATACTTGATTAATATGTGTTGTTCGACATATGTGCAGTAGATGAATAATTACATTCATATATTCAGTAGTTTTACAACTCAATTAATACCCATGAGATGAATAGTTGACTGCATATTTTTAGATAATTATTTAAGAAAATTCGTAATTAATATGTGTTATTCAACATATGTGTAATAGATGAATATCTCAGTTAATACATAGGAGATGAATATCATTTTGTTGTTATGCAGTGTAGGAGATGAATAGTTTGACAAATCAGTTAATAGTATTTCACCATTTATTTGACCTTATTAATTAGTAATAATATATGATCGTGATAATATATGATTAGTAATGATAGGTATAGTTTAGGAGGAAAAATCTATCTATATATTGTTTGCCAAACAACTCTATTTTTATATAATAACCAATGTTTTCGTTCTGTTATTAGTATTTTTAATAATAATTATATTATTAATCATGATAACATTCATAATAGTAATAATCAATTATATTAATATTCATTATTATCATAATAATAATTATCATTATTATATTATAAATTATGATAATAGTAATTATCAAAATTATATAAATAATTATATTAGTATTAATTATATTAATATTTATAATTATTATAGTTATATTAATAATAATAGTCATAATAATAATAATAATAATTATAATTATTATTATTATTATCATTATATTTGATTGATGTTGATCTAACCTTAAAAAAAAAGAAAAAGAATAATACTTCATTAAAATTAGTTATATGTATTTGCTAGTTGCGTTGTATTAATGGCAGCAGATGCATATGTGTTGGTGGACTGGTTTATGCACTTTATTTGGTATATTAATTATTTATCAATTATTTATATATTAATATGAAGGATATGAATAGTTTGACAATTCAATTAATACATAGGAAATTAATAGTTGACTACATATGTTCAGGTAATTAATTAAAAAAATATTTGATTAGAAAATATTTGATTAATACTTTATTAAAATTAGTTGTTCGATATATGTACAATAAATGAATAGTTATATGCATTTGTTGCACATAGAAGATAAATAGTCGCATTGTATTAATGGATATATGCATGTGAAGCAAATGAATATGTACTTTGGTATATTAATTATTTATATAATAATATGGAAGAGATGAATAGTCCGACAATCCAATTAATACTCAGGAAATGAATAGTTTTCTGCATATGTTCGGATAATTAACTAAGAAAATATTTGATTAGAAAATATATAGTTAATAATTTATTAAAATTAATTTTTTGACATATATGCAACAAATGAATAGTTATATACATTTAATGCACATAGGAGATGAATAGTTGCTTTATATTAATAAATAATTATATTAATTATTCCATCTTATTAATTAGGAATAACAATAATTAGCAATAATATATGGCAGCAGTCATTTATGATTAGTAATAATAGATATAGTTTAGGTGGGAAAATTTCTCTGTATATTGTCTACTAGAAAACTCCATTTATATATATATATAGATATTTATATGTATTATAATTAATTATATATAATTTTTAGTTTATAATTAAGGTTTCTACAAATGGGGTACTACAGTAATTATGATAGTCCTCATAATAAGGTTGTGATTTGATGAATAAAAATCATGGCATTCAAGATGCTATGTTAAAGCAATCCAATATAGCAAACCCTGAGTATCATATTCATGTAGAAGCATCAACCATTGATATTTGATATCTTCTCCAACAAGGACTAGAATTTTGGAAAAATTATGAATAAGATGGATCAAGAAACTATGGTAATATTTATGAGCTCTTAAAAACTTTAAAAGAAGTTAATCCATCTATGGCTCATTTTATGTTGAAAAATAATTTTAGAAATTGCCATTTGACTTCTCTTGATGTTCAAAAAGATATTGCTTATGCTTAAAAAACCATGATACTGCTTGATGTTCAAAAAGATATTGCTTATGCTTATGTAAATGAAATAAGTAATTATTTTATTAAGGATCTAGAGGACGATGTTTTTGGCATATTAATTGATGAATTTGGTGATATATCTGAGAAATAACAAATGTTTATTGTTTTATGTCATGTGGATCGTAGGGGATTTGTGATGGAAATATTTATTGGAATTACATATGTAGATAATGCAACTACTATATCGCTCAAGGCAACACATGATAAAATATTAGTGAAATATAAATTGTACTTATTGAGAATACGAGGTCAGGGTTATCATGGAGAAAGTAATATGAGAGGAGAATATGGTGGTTTAAAAACTTTGATTCACAAGGAAAATAATTTAACTTATTATATTCATTTTTTTCATCATATTTAATTGGCATTTGTTGAAGATGCTAGGTCTCATAAAGATGCCAATTGGTTGATTTTTATTGTTACTAGTGTTGTTAATTTCATTGGATCATCTAACAAACATCACTATATGCTTCGAGAAAAACGTGCTCTTAAATTACAAGAAGTACTTGATCTAGGCAAGATAGAATGTGGGTCTAGATTAAATAAAGAATCATCTCTTTTAAGGCCCAAATATACTCTTTAAGGGTCACATATTAAGTCTCTTTCAAGTTTTATTTAGTTATTTTCTCCTATTGTTGAAGTAATTTATTTATAAAAAAAGATTCAAAAAGTAGATATAAAGGTGAGGCAAGAGCCCTCAAAGATCTATTAATGTCCTTTGTGAGTGTTTTAATGCTACATTTGATGAAAAGGGTTCTAAGTATCATGAATGATTTGTCTTAGATGTTGAACAAGTATGATCAAGATATTGTGAATCCTATGAGACTTGTACAACAAGCTAAACAACGCCTCCAAACCATGAGGGATATATGATGGGAGGATCTAATTTGTTGAAATTTCTTTATTTTACCTCACTAAGAATATTGTGATGGCAAATATGGATAAGTAGTATGTTAAAGAAAATAAGCCACAATGGTTAGCTCTATTTCTGACAAATGTGCATCATTACAAGTTTGATTGTTTCTACAAAATATTAGACTTGCAATTAAGAGAGCTTGAATCATGTCTTGATATGATAGGCACTATATTGTTGCCTTGTGTAGCATGCTCGTATCCATCAAAGTTATCTTCAACTTTTAACAAAGAATCATTGATTAGGTTAATATTTTTTTTTTCCTTGATGAGTTTTCTAATATTAATCTTATGATGCCAAACAGTCACCTTGATAATTATATTTTGTATTTTTGATCCAATGTTAGATTTTCTAATTTAAAAGAACTTGGTGATTTTTCAATAAAGCTAGTGGAAATAAAGAAACATACTATTTATAATTTAGTTTATATGCTTGTCAAGCTTGTTTTGATTTTATTAGTAGCGACTGCAACTATTAGAAGAGTCTTTTCAGCAATGATTTTTATTAAAAACAAGTTGTGGAATTGTATGTGTGATGAACAAATACATAGTTGTCTGATGTCATATATAGAAGAAGAAAAATGTATCCAATACCATTAATAATAAGACTATCATAGATCACTTTTAAAATGTAAAATCTCAACGAATACAATTATAAACATATATTTATATAAAATAATTATGGATAATATTAAATATATTATTATTATTATTATTATTATTTTATATTTAAATATATACTTGTTATATGATTTCATAAATTATATATATTGATTTTATCCAGGGAGATAGAGATGAAAAATAAATCGACATGGGGAGACGTGACAATTGTTATAGTACAAATAAAAAGTCGGCACGATATTAATTAATTGATGATAGGATCTAATGAAAAAGCTTATGAATCTCATTTTAGCTGATTTCGCCACATTTAGTTAGTAAGTTAGAATGACTTCCTGTTACATAGGGTTAATTATGATGTTAGGAGTTTATAGGTAGCTATTATAATTGTAAAAAGACAGCTGGTTAAATTAGTTAAAAGATTAACTAATAACCAGCAGGCTTAGCCTATACATTCCTGTGTTAGTTGATCTTGTTAATCATTACAACACTTACGATCGTAGTAGCCTGTTCTTCGTAAGTAAATGCATGAGAGGAACTTTTGGTTTTCCATGGTGCTGAGATAGAAGGTTTATTCTGTGGGTTCTCACTCTTTCATTATCTTTCTTCACTCTTGTAAGCACGTTCAGTTTATTTTTCTGGTTTTTTCATTTTGGTTAACTCTTCTCATTAGTTTCTCAATCAAGAAGGTTTCTGTAATTACCATCTGATAGCCAATATCTCAATAATAAAGTTGACAGGATAACTTTTCTTCTCACCAACACTTGGGATTGTGGTATAACAGAAACTGAGTGGAAACGAGCATCAATAAATACCACAAATTCATGAGTCCCTTTCAAAGACTGATATATATGAATAATAAATAATATAGGTCCGCGATGAACATATATAGATAACAGAGCAAAGCCACAAGTAAGAGACATAGAGTACGTAGGATGCAGTACGTAGTTAATTCGCCGATCAATGAGCAATATCTAAGACTGTTGGCTTGTTAAAAAAACAGGGCAACATGGATGATCGATGATGATCAAGAGATGAGTACTTGTTGGAGCCTGTTATTGAAAGCCAGGTTTGTAGTACTATAACCTCCATCAATCACCAAGTTCTGTCCACTAACAACCCTGGCTTCATCGCTACCCAAATACAAAACCGCCTCCGCCACATCCTCCTCCCTTGCTACCGCCCCCTTCAACACCGTACTATCCTCATAAACTTCGTCCAATATTCCCTTGTCTATACCCAAAGACCCAACCAACAAAGGCGTCGGAATGGCACAAGGCGAAACACAATTAACCCTTATCCCATGCTGTCCTAACTCAACACAAAGACTCTTCATCAGTCCAACGACCGCCACCTTTGACACCGCATAAGGGTGGTGGCACAAACCAGCAGTCACGGAAGCAATGCTTGACGTGAATAGGATTACGCCTTTCTTGGCCGGGATCATGACCCTAGCTGCATGTTTGGCTCCTAAGAAACAGCCGATGAGGTTGACGTCGAGGATGTTTTTGAAGGCTTCAACCTCTGTGTCTAGGATCGTGTGGTCGACTTTTCCAGCTGTACCGGCGTTGTTGTACATTATGTCTAGTCTGCCGTATTTGGTGATGGCCGTGTCTACGAGGTTTCCGACGTTGGTGCTGTTGGTTACGTCGCAGTGGACGTAGGTGATGTTTTTGGAGTTCAGGGATTGGCAGAGGGAGAGACCGAGGTTGTCTTGGACATCACCGATTATGAGTTTGGCACCGTGGTGGTGGAAGAGCTTGGCTGTTGCCGCTCCTATTCCGCTGGCTCCTCCTGTGATAATTGCCACTTTACCTTCCAGCCTGCAGAATTTTATTGCACCAGAAGTAAGGGAATCATTAATGCCGTTCATATATTTTGTGATGGTTTTCATTAGTGCAATACTTCGCACATTCATTATCTGTTATATATTAATTGCAAAGAGCTAAGCTACATAGTCAAGATAGTAGTAAGTAATATTGCAACTAGCTAGTCGCCGGTACGTCTGTACATACCTCTTGCGAGTCGACTCAGACTCATGTTGATCAACTGAAGAAGGACGAACACCGTTCATGGCCGCCAATATCGATTGTTGCTAATTAACCAAAGGTTTCGATCTTTTATGTCATAAATAGCTAACACTCTTCAAGTTTGAGGCCAAGTCTCGCTGCTTCATATATAACAAAGGTTCAAATATATAACAGGCTCTTGATAGAAAGAAACTGCCGTCAACTAGCCAGCCTTAAATGCATTACCAAACGAGGGTAGAACATTTAATGAACTAGTATATAAATTTACATTTTTACACGCACAGTACGTCCTTCATTTTATTTTCTTTTTATTACAAATTCAAGACCTTGGTTGGTTGTGATCCGTGATGTACACAGACGGTGACCGAAAAAATGCTACAACACTATTAAAAATAGGGATATAAGGAAATGATAAAAAATTATATATATATATATATATATATATATATATTAAATTGAATGTTATTATACAATTAATTATATATGATTATAATTTTATAGCAAAATAAGCTAGTATTTACAATCCATCAATCTAAAAGAAAATTTCACTTTTTAGTCTTATTTAAAACCTAGATATTGATAATTTATAGTTAATCAAACTGGGCGATTCAAGAAACAAAAGATATGGAATCTACAATACACATATCTTTTTAATTACAAAATATAAATTAAAGCAACCAAGTTCAAGTTGAAGCTCAAGCTCAAGTCCAAGCCCAAGTCCAATTCTCCCTTTTCCGTCTATTCTAACCCTAACAGGTCAATTGTCCCTCCAGCAAATGAACTTGCAGCTGTCATAAAAAATAAGGAGCAAAATTGAATTGACTATCTTTCGACTCGCTTAATATTTTTATATTTAAATTCAACTTGAATTTAAAACGAACCAAATAAGTCCATCTTGAACTCATCTAGACTCATTAAACTTTTATTGAAAAATTAACAATCCTTATTAGTTTGATTATTATAGTTTAATTTATCACTTAATTCATTTCACCATGTTTCTCATTTAAAAGTTAAATAAACTATATTAACTTATTTAATTAATCAATTTATTTAATGTTCATTTACCTATTTAACTCACTTATTAAATAAATTATATGAAAGTACTGTCTATTAACAACGAAGTCGAATTTATAAACAAATCGAACTAATCAAATTCCAGTAGGCTCCTAAGTAAACGAGTCAAACCTTTAGAACTGAGTCATCTGACGAACCCACCGGATTTGACACCAGCATGGCGATTTGCTCCCTCAACAGGCAGCAACTGTATGGCAGCAAAACCGACGGAGAAAGGCTTTTAGTGATATCAACGGCTATAAGCTCGGACGATGGCGTGGGCAGCGGCGTCGAACCGTCGAAGAAGAGGGCCATCGAAGGGAAATTGTGCTTGAAAATTTTGATTCAGTTCTTATTATATTTTTTAACCAAATGTTTCCTCGTCGGTTTCACGTTTTCGGTGCCGGTTTCCGTTCCAAATGTTTCCGGGAGGTGCTCATAAAAGAAAAAGAAAAAATAGATCGCATGGCATTACATGAATTAATTGATGACAGGACCTAATGAAGAGCTCATAAATGACATACCCGTACAATGTATCACTTCACACGAATTTGACTAATATCTACCCTTTCTTTTTACTAGAATATATATGAATTAAGTCCTTTTATAGTATTTTTGCAAGTAATTTAGTGTATATCACATATATATAATTTTTTTAACTTCTGATTAATAATATTTTATATTTTTTTATTTATGAATAAAATAATAATAGAATTTTTTTTAATAAATATGATCTCAAATAAATTTATATATATTAACATTTTATGAGATTCTTTATCTAAAATATTCTTATAATATATTTTTTTGCAGCTTTAATTTTAATAAAATATATTCATTAATAATAATAATTAAAAAATAATCATAATGAATATTATTAATATTCATCTTTATTAACATATTAATAATAAATAATCATAATTGATAATAATTATTAATTACTAATGTTTTGCATTAAATTAATATCAATAATGAATAACTAATCTTAATAATTAATAATTTATATTATTAAAAATTAAAAATAAATAATGTTAATAATTATTAATATTAAAAATAATTCCTTGATAGTATTAATAATTAATAATAATTTAAATTAATAATTAATAATTAATCATAATATAAATAATTAGAATTTTAAAATATTAGTAATGATTCATAATTCATAATAATAATTAATATGAATATTCATATTAATAATGAATAATGAAAAGTATTAATAATTATTATAAATTTCAATAATCAATACTAATTGTTAGTTAATTAATGCTTAATATATAATAATGTTAATAATAATAATATTATTGATTAATTAATAATATTATGAATCATTAATAATAATATTAATTTCTAAGATTAATAATTAATAATATTAGTTAATTATTATTATTTATGATAATAAATAATGAGATTTGATAATAATAATAATAATAATAATAATAATAATAATAATAATAATAGTTAATATAGATACTAACTAATAACTACTATTTATGTTATTATTAGTAATTAATAACAATACAAATTAATATCATTTATTATTAATATTATGAAAAATAATATATAAATATATAATAGCAATTATTATTAATATATATTAATATTAATAATTAATAATATAAATAATGAGATTATAAAAAATAACATGTAAAGCAAAATACCTAAAATATATCTAGAGTAATAATATAGATATTGAGGGATAAACAAATACACATTACAAATACCTCTCTAAAAGTAGATTTTTTTTAACATTTTAGGATGTAAGTGATTGGTTTTAATAGTTTAGTGGAGAGTGAATGGATTACTCTTCCTATTCTCCTCCATAAGTGCAATGCCTATATCACACACACAACGCATAGTGCAAGGTATATCTAGTGTATTATGTTACAAAGGGGTTGTAAGTAGGGTTTGGTTGTTTTTGTAATTTAATATTTAGTGATATAGGATGTTTATGTAATTTAATATTTGTTGATATGATCTGATATTCCATTCGATCTAATCTAAAAAAATATATTTAATTATCAATTCTATCAATAAAAAGTCAAAAAAATAGCACATCTAATCCAATAAATGCAAATAATATATGATTTTGTGTGTGTGTGTGTGTGTGTACACATACATACATATATACATACATACATACATACATACATACATACATATATATTTAAAGTAAAATTATAAACATTAACCATTTTTGACCATATGAAATATTAAAATATGATTTGTAAAAGAAAAATTAGATCAAAGGAAGGATTACAATCCAAATAAAAACTTAAGTAGGAATAGTGCAAAAGTGCATCATGGTGCCTCCAAGCCTATCAAGGAGTGAAAAGAATGTAAGTAGAAAAAATGGCAAATTGTGACCCAAGTGTGAAAGACTATATGCAACTACATTAGTTTCTCTCAATTTGCATAGGTATCCTTTTTCTTTGGCCAAACTCAGGCCATAATACATTGCTCAAATCTTAGCCACCAAAATACTAACAAACCAAACATTGGTTGTGAAACCAAATAACCAATTTTCCCAGTGTTTTCTCACCATGCCCCCAATAGAAATAGAGCCAAGATTGTTCAAGGTATTACCAACACCATTAAATTTGATAAACACATTCTATGGAGCTCTCTAATAAACATGAACAACCTCGTGGTGAATATAGGTGGACACCAAATTATGCACCTACAACCATGCCGATTACTCATCTCTTGTTAGCTTGTCAATATATGTAGCAAATCTATCTAAAGGGGGTAAAGATATCTCCAAAGATATGATAGTTTCTCACTTGTCACAACTTCTAAATATATAAATAAAAAATCACTGATCAAAGGGGCCCATGAGGATCCATGCAGTGTTTCCCCAAGCTACACATAAACTAATCATGGAGTGGGAGATTGAATAAATACACCATAATAGAACCAAGGTTAAAGTAAGACAAAAAATTTCTATTATAATGACAATCACAAAGTACATGGAGAAGAGTCTCTTCCTCCTCACACCGACCACAGCACTCATCCTTAGTCAAAAGGTGTTGCTTTTGCTTCATATTAGGGGGCAGAGCATCGTATGACACTAACCAAGTAATGGCATTTACCATTTATCTTACTTTAAGATGCCATATACTAGCTTATTTTGAGACTTTAAGAAAAGGTGGCTCTCCTTGTATCCAATAAGCTAATGGAGCCAAAAAATGTCCATCACTAGTCATGCCCCAAGTGGGTATATCTTGAAATCCACCTACTAGAGGACGTAGAATGCTAGCAATCTCAGCTAAAATTTTCCTTGGAAACTAGTGTTGAAATTTGTCTTAATTGTATCACCCCCAAATTTACTACTTAAAATTTTATTTTCATAGCATCATTAGTTGCAAAAATAGTGGGTGTTACCATTATATATAATATAAGTTTAACATTCTCTACCATTCTTATGCTAAGTACTAACATTAGTTACTTGGCTTAAATTAACAACCATATAAAATGTCATGGTAGTCCAAAAAATAAGGTAAATGGTTACAATCTAATGAGAAAAAGAAATATAAAATGGGATATAAGGGTATGAGGAAAATTAGGATGAATAGATGTTAGGTAAACACCAATTAGTCCTAACTCTCAACCCCTACTATAATCCATCAAGCAGAACCCCTCAAATTACTCCTCCAAGGTAAGAACGCTTATCAAATAGGTAGGGGTCCATGAAACGAAACCCATTAGTATTATGGTACTAAGTAAACCATTGCACAACACTAAGATATAAAGGTTACATAAGGTACATAAAGTATCATCAAATAATATGTTAAATAATACATACCATAGCTAAATATCACATTCATACCATAATCTAATTTTTTATCACACCAAACTTAATTATATTAAGACTATTTTATTAATCCAATTATATTGAGGGTGTCCCAAGAGGGGAAGCATCAAACTATACTTAAGACCTTTTACAATATCTACCTCTATAACATGATAAGGAATACATTAAGAAAATTATCAATCAATATATCAAATCCTCACCGTGCACAAAATCAACTATCAAACCAATATATCAAAATTAGGTAGTGTGCAGAAGCAAATACCAAATTGATAAACCTTATCAATCCATTTAAGTCCTTGTACAATAACTATTTCCATTTTTAATTACTTAATGGAATAAAATTATAACCCAGAAACGTAAAAGTACATCAATTATACTAGCATAAAAGCCATCATGATAACCTCCCAACTATTCAATCCAGAGGCATAACAACACTTTGGTCATATTAGTGTACAAGGTGACATAGTACCCTTACAACCTAAGATACCTAATCATTAAATATTGATACCCCCTATAGGGCGTGTAGGTCACATATAGAGTAGACTACAGCCTTAGCCAAAATGCCAACAAAACCACCATACAAAATTGAGGGCTCTTACTTTATCTCTATGGTAGCTAACCTTAAAGAACAACTATTCCCAAATCTCGAGGTCTTCCACTTTAAATACTATTTTTTTAAGAAGGTGATTATAAAATATCACATAATGACCAATGATTCTAATTTCATACTTAACCATTTTCCTTTATTTTCAATTATTAATGTCAATCCTAAGGTTAACGGTCCAAGTTACGGTCAAAGTTAACACTAAGGCCAACCTATCAATACATTAAGACCATCCTATGCCCAATCATTCATATTAGGTGCATTAGCTCAAAAGTGAGCCAAATTTCCCTAAGACCATAATTATCACATCATCATCCATTCTAAACACTAATTTTTTATATCATCTAATAATTTATCATGGAAAGGATAAAATATAGTAATTAAATTATTCAAGATGTAAATAAATTACTACACATGTCAAATGATCATTTTATCCTTGTGCATGATTTAGCATGTAAAACTCTAGCATGCGTTTCTAGAACATCAAATCACATATTTATGTGGTAAAAAATAAATAAGCATGCTTATCAGAATAATTATCATGATATGCTTAAATTGACCAAAATACCCCTAGGACATATAATAATAATAATAATAATAATAATAATAATAATAATAATAATAATAATAATAATAATAATAATAATAATAATAATAATAACAATACACTACAAAATAGTTCACTTATACCAACAAGGCATTATCTGTTGGAAAAAACTGTTTTTCTGTTGGCAAAAGTTTTACCAATAGATATTTTTCTATGACAAAATTGTGGGTAAAAACTCCGTGCTTAATAGTTTTGCCCACAAATAAATATGATCTGTTAGGAATAATTAACAATGCCCACAAATATTTATCTGTTAGTAAAACGTATACTCACAATTATATCTATAAGTAAAAGTATTAACCACAAAACGATATCTATGACTAAAACTGTTGTCCACAAAACAATATTTGTGACTAAAAGTATTACCCACAAAATGATATCTGTGACTACAATTATTATCCACAAAACGATATCTGTAACTAAAAGTATTATCCACAAAACAATATATACTGCTGCTAAAACTATTACCAACAAATATATATATATATATATATATATATATATATTATCTATTCGTAAAACGATAATGATGTCGATAATACCATTTTTTGTAATATTTACCTATAATAATAACTTATCCTTATATATAATTAAGTACACCATACATAATCATCAGTGTTTAGTTTATTTGTCAAAGTGATAATATAGTCTTGTAGGTACAATATTATAAATACAACTTGTAACATACGTTGACGTATAAGACATCTTTATTAACACATCAAACACGATCATCTTCATTCTCATCCTATTCAGCATATCTAACAACTTCAATGCCTTCAACATTCTCTTTAATTATCATCAAGATGTATTCCTTAAGAAAATATGCAAGTAACTTAATCATATTAATATAAATTCATACCCAAAAGCTAAATAAAGGAAGTTTTAAAATTCTCTCAAAAATAATAAGAGTCCTTACTTAAGAGGGAGAGAAGGTGCGAGCAAACTTAAGTATTTGGAAGAAAACTTAAAATGGCTCTCTAATCAGTATTATTTTGGAAGAGCATTCTCAATAGTTTTAGAACTTTATCGCAAAATGGTAAAATAAAAAGGAAAACTAAAAATTAAATGGAATTTAAGTTTTTATTTACATCTAATAACGTAGGAGCTCGTGTAGCTTACAACCTTGATTAGGTTATCAGAGTTCACATGGCATGCATATTTGAATCATAAACCAATTTCAATGTTTGCAAATTATACTCTTGGAAACATAAATTAGAAGTTCGAAACCCCAATATTCTATAGGTCTTTTGGAAGTAATATGCTGCAATTGTATATGAGGGTTGTGATGTTGTGTACATGTAGACCTATACCTAGACTATATCAATGAAAAGATTCATATTTGAGTGTTACTTTAGTCTTGAAAATATTAATTAAAAAATAATATGTTCTAGGGTGAGCAACAATGAATAGCTTCAAGCCTTAAAATTTAAGCTTTTTGGTTTTTGACATGGTAGAGTCGATATATTCAACAAGTTGATTTATTCAGTAAGTTCAAATTCAGAGCTCCCATTTATACTATTTCAAGATGTGTGGTTTCTAGAACTTGTATGAGCAAGCCCATGTCTTACGCCCAAACAAAGTATTCACATACAAAAGAATATTGAAAGTATAAAATCATTAATCAAGCCAAACCCAATAACTTCTACTTTTAGGTTCATTAGTTCAAATACATAGTCTAAGAAAGGCAGCAGGTGACTACTTATCACCTAAAAAGAGAAACATCCTGAATGAATCCTCCCTTTAGGTGTACTCTAGGTAAAATTAAATATAATTGATATAATAGTGTGTCTTACAATTTCCCTTAGACACTTGTCAAGACTTTAATTTCTTTTCCTAAATGATGTAATTAGATAACTAATTGTACATACATGCACTAGTTGGCATTATTAAATGTCAACGTTCTTTCTATTTTTAATGTCTTAACATGGCCACCTATTAGACTTTATGTCATTCAATGAACAAAAATATAGAAGTAGGTCAAATGATATCACAATAATAATTAATCATAGTATACAGATCATTATGACAATAATGTTGGAATTGCTTTAAGAATGGAACCTTTATGGCCATTTAATCAATTAAATGAATATGATCATCCAGGTGATCAAGACACTTAGAATTAATTAATAATTATTATAATACCGATAGTAATGATAACAATAGTAATGGTAGTAATTAAAAAAACTATCAATTATGACACTAACATTAGTAAAAGAATAATAATAGCGCATTGAATTTTTTTAAATCAAATCAAATCAACACAAATGAGAGGAAGAGAACATAGCCATAGGAAGAATTGATGTGTAGACAAAGCATGCAAAAGTATTGCCTATGAAGTAGCTTCTTCTATTATGAGCATTAACTAGTTTCCATATAGGTCTCTAATTTTCCAATAATGCATGAGCATACCGACAATTAATGGCTTTTATGTAGGTCCAAGTGAAAAGAGATTCTAATAGCTTATAAGCTCCACTAGACTTTCATCCTAAAACCACACACTTATGACAAATTCATCCTATTTTTTTTTCATTTTTTCATATAGGATAAATTACATGTAGGTTTCAACTTCTCAACACTCCCACTCACATGTGAGTCCCTCTTATGATTGGCAATTCATGAAAGGCCACAACCTCTTCATAGTGACTACATCAAGGTTGCTCAAAAATGGGTTTTAAAGATCAAGGCCACAACCTCTTCTAAACAAATTTGAACAATCAATTTTAGCAAAAAGAATCACAATGTTGACCAGTTCTAGAAAATTACTTTCGAAGCTAGGGTTTTAGGTCCAAAACATAATTTGGTCAAATATTATTAATTTCTTCAAATTTAAAGTTTAGAAATGCAATTAAACATATTGTATAATCAATTTAAGAAAATAAGCCAATGATCAATCAAATTTCAAAACCACAAGAGTTTTGACCAATAAATTTGATTTCTATTGATTATGGACAAATTTCTCAAATTGACACTTTCAAACTGCAATTAAATACATTTCAAAGCATCTTACATAATCAATTGGTAAAAATTACTTAAAATTAGATGAAGTAGAGCTATACTGATAAATCCTGGTTATAAATCAAAATTTCATAAATCAACCATATACAACACAATCAACCCATCCAAATCAATCATCTAACTCATATATACATAATCTAACAACTAATTTAGCTTATCATAAGCTAATTCACAAATTAAACATAACCAATACAATTGACCATCCCAAATCACTCATACAAAAAATAAATATATATATATAATTAAACGACTAAATTATCTTATCATAAGCTAAATCATTTAAAATTAATCAAAATAAAAGTTAGGGTTTAAGTATTTATACCAAAAAAATTGCTGTGAAATTGGAGGGAGTGAGGGGTGCTGGAGCATCACCGGTGGTCAAGGACCACTCACCGGTGACGAGTGGCGCTAGAGGTAGACAAACAGTGGTACACCACGGCTGTCCTCGTATGTTGCCGACAGCTGCTGCTGCTGCGATGGAGGAGGACAACGATGAGCTAGAGCAAGTATGGTGGTCTGCTCGATTAGGGGTGGCTGATGTAGTGGTATGACCTAGGTTGAAGGTGTAGAGTAGGAGGAGGCCGGGGTCGGGGGACGGGGGAGGAGGCTTAGGCCGAAAATTAGAATGGTATAAGGGCGGGGGTAGTAGGTGCGTGGGAGAGAATTTTTGTTTTTTTTTTGAAATTTTAAGGAGTTGAGGGGTTTAAGTTTTTTTTATTATATTTTATTTTTTTGGATTTTAGAGATTTGAAAAAAATTATTATAAAACATATATATATATATGTATGTATGTATGTATGTATGTATGTATGTATATATGGAACTTAAACATTTTTAGTGACTAATAAATTAATGATTAATGATCAAAAATTATATTTTTTGCAATTGATATACCAATAACGACGAATTTTTTTAGTGTTCATTAATAATATATTAATAACGACAAAAAAAATTGTCACTAAATTAGTCGTCAATGAACCAGTTTATTGTAGTGTTAAATAAATAAATTCAAAGAAGGAAATATTTGTTACAAATAAATCGTTAAAATGATTCTACTAATTTAAAGAGATTTTATAATAAAAAATAATTTTTTTTGTTAATGAAATATAACTCCATAACAAAGTTGTAATCACACATCGAAGTTATAATTAGAAAAAAAAATTGAAATATTAAAATAAAAACACACAATGAAAATGGAAATATATTTTAAATAAAAATCATATAGCTTGTGGAAAAAGAAATAAAATATCAAAATAATAATTAAAAGAAATTGAAAAAGATATAAATCAAATTCTAAGGAATTGTAAAAAATTTAAATAATTTACGTAAATGGAAATATATTTTTAAATAGAAACGAAGATCATATGAATTTAATAAAAGTCATAATTGTGAATGAATTTTTTTAGAATAATCTACAATGATAAATGATTAAATAAATTCTAATATGAATTTGAAATCATCAATAAAATTATAAAAACAATCACAAATAAAATAATTAAACATTTTTATTAAATTTCATTAATAAAATCATTAAGTTCTAACAACCACGGGTACACCACCGCCTAAACCCTCATCGTGTTGATCAAGTTGTTAGACCCCTATCATATAGGTCATTTAAAGTCTGACTTGACTGCTTATTACCTTTATTATAATATTTATTTTTATAATTCATATAATAATGAGAGTTAATATAATTATTAATTATTATTATTATAATGATAAATTTTATTATTTTAAGAATAATTATTATTATTTTAATTATCATAGTTATGTTATAATAATATTAACAATAATTATAATGATAATTATAAATATGGTTATATATATATATATATATATATATTATTAGTATTTCATATAAAAATTAGAAATTATCATAATAAGAGAAGTATCTCATGTATAAGAGAAATGAATCTATTGTGCTACGAGGTATAACAATAGTTGAAACATTTTTCTTCCTTATATACTAATACCAACAGATATATGAGTGGGTATTAGTTTTGTTGGTACAATGTTACTAATACTCACAGATATAAAAGTAGGCAAAATATATGTTGGTATAACATACTATTTCCTACAAGTAAAAAATTTCTTTAGGAAAAACTTTCTTCATTGCCCACAAAAAACTATTTGTTGGTATTAGTAATTTTTGCCAATAGAAAAAAAAAATCTATGACTAAATTTAATTTGGCACAAGTCATAAATTTTGTAGTGATAATAATATTGCTAAAACATGCAGTTTTGAAACATCAAATATGATATCTCTATACTTAACAAGAATTAAGACATATTAGGCATTCTTACTTGAATAAGTATTTTGATACACTTAAATGACCAAATTTTTCCTAGGGAACACAATAATAATAATTATACTAAAAATACACCTAAGCATGTTTAACCTATCATATTATACATACATAAAATATATAATGCATTTCCAATATTAAACTATTTGAACATATATTTGTACACATATTAATTTATACAACTTTATACCTTCCATTTTACCAAATTCCTTATTGGCATCACTAGGTAAATAATTTTAATGTGAAGAATATGCTAAATAAGATCTATATATCAAAAACCTTAATATGGTATTATGTGATATCTCATATTTTAGTATAGTATAGGGATTATCATATTTCTGGCAAAATCGCGAATTCTAGGCAATCTAGTAAAATTTATTCAAATCCACTAATCAAATATTTGTTCCTAATAACAATATCACATGAACCATATTAATATTTAACTAATAAAATAATAATTATATTAAAATATCTATTAACTAAAAATTACCAAAATGCTCCTGAGTTAAAATGGTGGTAGAATATATTTGCAAACCTCATAGTGCTTATGTATCATGATTTGGACATGCAAGAGGTAGAGGAGGTGGTTGCGATGATGGATTTTTTTGGTGGTGGAGGTAGCTATCAAGGATGAAGAAGTTGGTGTTATTTGATGAGGGGCATGATTGGGAGGGAGGAAAGATGGTGTGACGGTGATGGAGGTAAAGCCAAGGGAGGTGTACGATGATTAGTGAAGGATATGGAGAGTTGGGTCAATGATGTGCTAGTTTTGAGGGATAGAGTTGGATTACAAATGAGGGAAATGTTTTAATGAGGGGGAAATGGAAGAGATTGTTGTATCTTAGAGGTGCAAAACGATACTACTTACCACTACTAAAGGTGGCATTGAGAGGTGTTTTGGAAGAGTTTTGATGGATGGAGAAAATCAAGGATGGTTGAGGAGGAGATTATAGGGTTGGGACTAGTGATTGGCATAAGGCAGAGGGAGAAGTTGATGGGGGTAGGTGGTGTGCATAATATGTGGTGAATGATGGTGGTGATTGGTGTAGTTCTAATTAGAATAGTGAGGGGGTGATGGGTTTTGGTAGTTAAGGGTGGTTTTAACAGAGGAAAATACACAAGGAAAATGGGAGGGAGAAGGAAGAAGGAGGAGGAGGGAGGCTAGGTTCTTGGTGATGGCTAAAATGAGAGAAGAAAAGGAAAGTATAAAAGGGGAAAAGTAGGGAAGTGGTGCATGTATGTATATGTATACATACATATACACATGGCTAGTGGGTGAAAGGAAAGGAAACCTGTGGGAAGGGCTTGGGTTTAGGCATGTAGAGGTAGGTGAAGGAAAATGGTAGAGGGTGTAGGGCTAGGTGTTGGGGGCAGGGAGTTGGTGGTGCAAAGGAAAATGGGAGAAGGTAAGAATGGTAAGGGTGGCATGCTATATAGTTGGGAAAGGAAATGAGAGGGACAACAAGGTAGGGTGTGTAAGGCCTTTTTTAGTGAAAGGGAAAATGAGAAAGGGATGGAGAGGAATTCGAATAGGGAAGATGAGAAAGGGACGGAGAGGAAGGCGGCTAGGGATAAGAAGAAAAGGGAAAAGAAAGAAGGGAAGTGGGCTAGGTTGGTAGGTTGAGGAGGACAGAAAGAGAGAAAAAGGGAAATGAAAGGAGAAAAAAGAAAAAGGAAAAATGGAAAAAAATTAGGATTAGAGTTAGGTTAAAATATAAATTGATTGAGATTAATATTAGATAATATTTTGGGATATTACACTAAATCCATCTAACTAGGGGTGCTCAGTCCATTAGTGGTTTATCACTTGCTAACCATTCGAAATGGAAATTGGTTGATTTATGCATTTGATACCATTCTAGAGTAAACCACTAACCCTAAAATCTAATGCTAGATTGGTGAGGACGGTGTTGGTCAGTTTGCATGTGAAATGGAGGGGTAATGGCATAAATATTTTTCTTTTAGGATCTTAACCCATAATTAGTCGTTATTCTAAATGATTTCCAATGAAATTTTAACAAATGTGGCTTGATTCATTTTAGATAATTCGATCAAACCAAGACCTCCATAATCCTTTGCAGATGACACAAATATTTAATGTTGATAGTTGTTATAATATATCAAATATTTTTTTAGCTCATTAAATGATGGGGAGAGGAGGTTGACTGATGGAGAGTTGTTTGACTGGTGGAGAGTTGTTTGGAATCTAATAAATTTGCATAAACAACAAATTCACTTATGATTAGTTGTGTAAGATGGAATGTTTATAAAGTATATGATGGTAATGATAGGGATGGAACTAAGCTAATGGCATGATTTATGTTAATCGAAACTGGAAAGTATGTGCCATTTACCTTTTGAATATGAGTATGTGAGGATTATATGGAGGACCTTGCTTGTGGAATTTTGTTTTACTCATTAGGGTGCTGAGTATAAGAAGATTGTACAATGGATTTATAAGGGAGGGTGAGGCCCAAACTATATAACTCAAATGCTTTGGTAAATGTTATCCATTGTGGCTTATCATATTTGGAAAGAAAGGAATCAATGTACTTTCAATAGAAAAGGAGATTGCCTAGACTCATGATCTGAAATATAGTGAATGAGATAACAATTAGCTTAGAAAGTTTATATCCATGTCAATCTTATACTCAGCTATTTAAGTCCTTAAGTAGCTTAGATAATAGTCACTTGAGATAGTGGAGTCTTATTTGCTTTGTATATATTATTAGTTTTAGGTAGTAATAAAATACACATTACATACCAAAAAAAATATATGAAGAAAAGTAAATTTCAGGCAAACATAATATAATCACAATTGTTTATTGTAATGTATCCAACCTTTGATGATTAATAACAGTAGCAAAAATTTCCTTTATAAAGGATCAAAATTGATCAATAGTCCTATGAATAAGATTAGGTAGAATAGAGCGTATAGTACTGGCAACCAATGGGATCATAGTGATCGTTAGATTTCATTCCTCGTAACTTCAAATCTTTCATTCGAACAAGGTTCTTGATGTTTGATGAATATTCTTCTAGAAGCATCACTCTATTAAGAAACTTTGATAAAA
The DNA here is from genome assembly GCA_039764185.1 of Tamarix austromongolica. Taxonomy (NCBI): domain Eukaryota; kingdom Viridiplantae; phylum Streptophyta; class Magnoliopsida; order Caryophyllales; family Tamaricaceae; genus Tamarix; species Tamarix austromongolica. Next base: position 75,456,368 of record CM077810.1, on the reverse strand, counting down.
GAAGATCTTCTATTTTTTTTGAAACAGTATAGCATACGAGAGGAAAAATTTTCTATTCCTTACTTTATATATTTCTATACCCCTCTCAATTAGGTCAAACCTAACAGTGATATCATCCTTGTTATTCTTTGTCACTTTACCAATTTACCAATTATATTATCAAATACATTCTTCTCAATTTTTATCACATTATGATAGTGTTGCACATATAAGTGTTTCTAATATTGAGAGTTTAAAGAATGACCTCTTCTTCCACCCACTTGTTGGAATTAACTCGTTGCTCTTTTCTAAATGGCACATTTAATACCCTCAAATTTTTAAATATATGGAATCTAGTGAGGATGTTTGGAGTTCTTTGTTCTTTAAAATTTTCATTAAAATCTTTTCTTTGCATATAATAATGATGATCTATAGGAAAAACTTGCGACGTCTGAGATTGGTGGCCTTTATACCCTTTAGTAATTGGACAAAGTTTGTGTTGTCGTCATAAATTGGGCCTGTATAGTAGCTGTGCACACTTTAACTAGAAATATTACTATATACCAAAGAATTTATTTATTGTGAAAAATAACATGGCTCTAAAGTTCAATGACTCTTGGGAATGTGCATCAAACACTTCAAATCCATAATACCACATGTACTTTAAATCCTCAATTAGGGGAGCTAAATAAACATCAATATTATTATTGGGCTAATTTGGACCTAATATAAGGAAATATAGCATCATCCATTTTCACTTCATGCACAATTAGAGAGAGAGATTGTATGTCACCAAGATAATTGACAATAAATTATACTTTATGTTCTTATTGAAACGGTTCACTCCATTAGACTAAAGTGCAAGATGTACATTTTTAGCTTCACAACCAAGTTCAAGGAATTTGGCATCAACCATCTTTCACAAAGGAAAATCGATGAAATGTTTAAGCTTCCATTATAAGTCATCTCTTTCATATACCACATAATATTCTTTTCATTTTTTCCATTACTAAGAATACATTGGAATATTGGTATAATTGAAAAGTGTTACAACACCAATGTTAGGATCATTTGCCTTTTTGAATCCTAACATTTGAAATTCTAGACATGAATATAATGATGAATAATAATTATGAAACGAAAATCACTTCTTAGGACAAACATGATTTTGTTTCATAATTCAAGCTAATATAGAAAAATATCTTATTTTCTTCATAAATACTCAGAGGAAGCACATTGTCCTTTGGAAACATGACTTTTAATAATTTGAAAAAAGAAGTGAAACGTTTATTTCTCCATCTATTATCCACATTAAGAGTTTATAGTTGTAAGACACCTGATAATCTATGAATTTAGTACAACCAACATACATATTTCCAAATCACTAGCTAACAAACTATTCAAACTTTTACGGAGCGTATTTGAAGTGTTCTTCTATATTATTTATCAAGTCCTCCATATTAGAAAAACTATCATATTTCAATGACATTTTTTTCACTTTTTCCACAATAGATACATGGGAAGCATATTCATAAGGATTTGCATCATGCTCAACCACAAATCATAGGAAATCATATGGTCTATCTATATATTGTCTAGTAAACCTCCAAGAACATACACACAATTTATCCATTATATCCTATATTAAAAAAAAGTTGAACAAAATAATTTAGTAATAACTACAACAATAACATCAGGATAATATACTAACGATAACAATACTGTTAACAAGGTGAAAATTTTTGAAATACATTATAATACCCTAAAATTTTAATCTAACCTTAATTACAAGTGATTAATATCCTAACCTTCTTCTTAATTCTTTAATCCCAATTTTAACTCTCATTCTAATCCTTATCACTTTGTGATCTTCATATATATTGTTAAAAATAAATTACCCTAAGATTTCCCACTTTTCTTTTTATTAAGAAAGTTGTATATAGTTGTATTTATTATAATATATGTGTCATTTTCTATTTCAATTTTTTTGGTAGAAGAGAAATTACTCAAGCTTAGAGGATAAAAACCAAGCAACAATTAGTATCTTAGAAGAGGAAACATATATTTGCTATCATTGAATGAAATGTAGTTAATGGTCAATCATCAATGGACAGAGAAAAAAAATTAACTGATATCCATAATGAACAATGAAAGAGAAAGTTATATAATAGTTATATATCCGCAATTAAAGAATAATGAAATGAAATAATTGTGGTAATTGAACTCAGAAATTAGGTCCCAAAAAAAGCATTGAATCATATCCAATTATTTACATCCAAATTCAAGCAACGTCAAATGTTGTTTCTTGTAGTTAATAGTTATGAATAATTTTAAATTAAATAATTTTCAAGAATAACACTTAATATAAATCACATGTAAAATGGAAATCAACTCACCAGCATGCTTGCCATTATTTTACTTAAATTATTTGAGGAATGAAGGCTTATAACAAAGAGCATGAGCCTTTAATATTTGAATGTAATAGTATTTTTTGGACATATATAATCACCATCATCAATTATTAAAAGTAATAGGAAAGAGAATAAATGAAAAATAGATAATAAAAAATAGAAACATACAAAGCATTTATAATGTAAACTAAAAAGTAATTATTGAAATATATACTTATTTTAAGAAGTTTTACATAATTGAATGATCGTTGAATTTTGACTTGCTTTAGGCATACAACTTTTTCTTCAAAACCATAAAATAAGATTGATTAGTTGTATTATATTCACCATCAAAAAACAAGCTCAGTCTATTAATAAATCTAGACTCGTTACTTGTCAAATATAGAGCAACCTCAGCAGCATCTTTAGCTTCATAAACAACTCCTTTAAGCACTATAGCCTAAAAAATTACACTATCTATAAAGAAATTATATTTTCTCATTGCACTACTCGAAAGTGGAGTAGGAATAACACTAAGAGATATAGAATTTACTTTGATCCCATTTTCTCCCAACTCTACACACAAGTTCTTCATAAACCCTACTAGCGCATGCTTTAACATGGTATATGCATGTGATTATTCCCCATATTTCACAAAAGCAATGCTTGATGCAAAGATAATGAACTCATGTAACACCCCCATTTTCCTCTAATGAGAAAAGTTTTTTGAAAATCTTGTGGAAGTGAAAAACTAATATACATTTTGGAAAAATGGGGTGTTACAACTGCACCTAATATAGGATAGGTATTAGCTGCCTGTCCCATGTTAGACACAAGGTTGAGGTCCAAACCAACCAAACCAATGTAGAGTACACAAAAAATAGTATCTGAATACCAAAAGAAAACATGTTATATAAATAGAGGATCTCAATATTCCGTAATATTTAAACAAATGAGGAAAATTAAATCAAAGAACATATATAGGCTTTTATCTCCTATACCGCTATTTTCTTTTTTACTTTTATATTTCTCTTTAGTTATATTATTATTCCAAATTCTCATCTAATTACTCATTTAAATTATTATATAAATACTTATCCTAGTTATTATTGAGTGATTGATTGTGCATTAATCCATGGTCTCACATACCATGGAAGTATATCCAAACCAAAGGACATAAAGTCTAAGATGAATCAAAGTAACCACTAATGGATATAAGTGTGGGCTAAAGCCAAGAAACCATCAATGGAAATTCTAGGTTGAAGCTCAAACCACTTAGGTGGCTAGATCCTTTAGTATTGGTACCATCTAGTACATCATTACTATCTAGATTAGGTAAGGCACTAGAATTTACTAGGATCCTACCTAAAGGCACTAATAAATGCCGAAATTCATACTAACCCTTAGTAGCTAATTAAAGATCAGGAAACCTAGACCCATACACAAGTATATCATCTTTATATTTAAGTGATTAGTATGTTATTCTTGAGGTCACGTGATCACACAAGGCCTATACGATATACAAGAAAGGCATTCTCATACTTATTCCATCTTAACCACTAACATTTTCTGACCACGTGTTAGATTTCCATTAATGCCTACTAAATGTTAGCCAAGTCCCATAGATTAATCCATTTAGGCCAGTGTACATAGTACATGACTCCTGAAAACCCATCAAATACTTATTCGGGTTTACCCATTAAGGCCTTTACAACACCCATTGATTATACCATAAATTATGATCTATTTAATCCATCCATTCGATAAAAAATCCATGGTAGCTGATATATTTCACTCATTAAACAATAATATAGCAACATTAGTCATGGTCTCAAGTCATATCCAAGTAAAAAGATCAAAATTTCACAATTTGGCTAAAATAATTAATTAGATTTACCAACTAGTCGATTGGCTAGGCTAACTAGTTGATTGGTTTGGGCTGACTACTCAATTGGTTTGGCTCAACCAAACCCATAGTTTCTTCAAACCGGTTGATTGGTTTGGCCAAATCAGTCAACTCTTCTTTGACCAATCAATTAGTTTTTCCAAACCAATTGATGAGTTTAAGATGAAAAACTAAGGTCACCACATACCTACTAGTTGATGGGCTGGGTCAACTAGTGATACAAGATATTTATATGATATTATTCTATGTAAAAATGTCATTTATTCCCCATTATTTTTGTAAGAATTGATATTTTCTCAAGTTTTTCTCTTTTGGATTGATTTTATAGTAAAAGATAAAAATGAAGAATTTCAAAGGAGAAATCAAAGGAAAACGAAAAGGAAACAAGGAATAAATGAATAAAGCATGGAATAAATGGAGGAAAATACCAAAAAAAAAGGAAAATAAACATTGAAGGTGATCTTGTGCTAAAGTTTCAAGAAAAGAAAGAGAAAGAAGAAGAATCGCAGTACCCCCGTGCTTATTTACATGGCTAGGGGGCGTATTTTGTCATTAGTATTCAAAATCTTAGGATAAAGAACACGGTACCCTCGTGTTATACAAAAATGGACTGTGTTTCTTTAAAATCGTGTAATGGCTCGCTTACTCCCTCATATAACTTCCATTTTCCATGTATCAGACGTTATCTTTCATTTTTTAAAGAATGAAAAATCTTCTATATTTATCTTTATTAGTAAATACATTTCATCATTGCACTTCTTTGATTGTTGTCCATTTGAGGTTGAATGCACTCTTGGTATTCTCTAATTCAAAGTCAATAAGTTTTTTCCCATTTATTTCTCAATTATGGAGGGCTTAGTTGAATTTGAATTCAAGTGTATTATGTTTACTCCATCATTATTATTTTGGCATTAATGAATTTATATTTGATGTTGTGTTGTTAATCATTGAAATTAATTATAAAATATTGAATCAGATTGAGTGTTGTTATGCTAATGAAGATGTTAGAAAAAAATTGTAAATGATAGGGGAAATCAATAACAGGACCAATGTTTCAAATATGAAATATAATTTTGAAGTGAAGTATGATTCTAACTGACATTTAATTGAATTAATAGACAGATTTAAACGATCTTATATCGTAGAGTATGAGTTTGCACTATTTAGATTGATCACCTCATTATTCTAGACTCTAATCAAAGCTAGGATGATTGAATTAATGCATATTTGTGAATTATCATCATATGATTAGCAAAAGATTAACCATTAATCTTTTCTTTTAGTTCATACAATTGCATGATCCAAACTTAAGAAATTATGGTTGTGGTTGATTGATTTCTATTTTTAATGATGCCATTAATTGAATCTAGAGTTCTTAACATAGATTATTAATTGATTAGATGATAAATTGAAATCTTATTCAATTTATTCAAATTGAAAGGAAGAAAGGAAATGAATTTTTATGAGTTTCCATACGTTAACATTAGATGCAAATAGAATTAATCTTTTTTAGATAATTTTTTGATAACTTAAATCCATAATTGATTATCTCCCATCTTTTTTTCCATTATTGAGTACAATATTTTATTACTTATCAATGGTATAGCATTTAGCAATAGAAATCGATGTTATAGAACAGTTGGGGTTTTGACATTTATTATATAATTATTTATTATAAACCATTCCTTGTGGTTTCGAATCCTACTCACCATTTACTATATATTTTAGATTATGATTTAATTATTAAATTTTCTATAAGATGATAGTGCACCAAAATTTTGGTGCCATTGCTGGAGAATGGCGATTATAATCTTTAATTCTATTTTTACTGTTGTTTTTCTTTAAGGTTTTTAATAATCTCTTTAGGTGTGTTTATCTTCTCTAAATTTGGGTTATCCTCAAGTACTCACATTTGAGGTTATTTTTGGTTGAGCATAGCAAACAAATCATCAGACCAATAGACTTAAATCCTTCTTCTGCTATTACAAATATAATAAGAAGGAGATTGGAATAAGCTCATCATATTCCATTACCTTCTGATTGAACTGATACAAGAACAAATGATCAAGACTTAGAACTTTTTATTATGGAACCAATTTTCCTTTACCTATAGAGGATACCCTATGAATTTGAAGATAAACGGATGATTACATTACTAGTTATGGACAAAACTTGCAAAATAAGTCACTAGCAATAAATGTGTATGCATAGCATGTATGGGATGTATAAGAACATTTTTTTAGACTTAAGAAGCATGTATTTAGTCTTTATTAAGTGTGCTATTTAATTATTTTTCTTAATTAGTTGCATTATGATTGGCTAGTGCACAAATTAGCTTTTTAAGGGGATTCTTTATTATTATATCTTATTGGTTTTATCTTATAAGACGTACTTATATTGGGGAACAAGTCATTACATGGGGCTAATTAGATCAATTTTTTTATTCCTAATTAGTGATCATTATCTTTTAATATTTAGGAGGTGCAAAAATGCTATAAAATCCTTAGAGTTACACGTTAGTATATATGCATAGCTAAATTGAATGAAATACCAGTTATTCCTTATTTGAATTCTATGTAAATTCTTCTTAATTATAATCAACTCTCTGTGAGTGATTATTATTATTGAAACCCTTAATATAGTTGTATTTACGAATTAGAGGTTAAATACTATCCCCAAACTCATTCATAACCCATGCCAATTGTTAACCCTAATCGTTACTTTTATCATACATTCACCATCTTCAACCTATTCTTCTTACTTAATTCTACCTATTCTATTTCCAAAAATTTGATAATAAATATATTATTATCACTTTCATCATCTCCAAATAATATTCAAAATATATTCATCATATCATCATCCTTCTAATTGTCCATCATCATTATCTTAATCTCACAACTAAACCCTAATCGTAAACCCTAACCTTAACCTACAAACCATATCACCCTAAAACCCTAACCATTGGACTATTATCTTTCTTAATCTATCATCATCGAATCATTATCATCATGATCAAACCCTAACCGGCCCATATTACCACCCAAATCATAAGTCCATAATCCTATACACATTAGGAAGTTCCACTAATTTGAAGGAAGATCATATAAAGGATTTATGAAATCTACATCGTCACATGTATCCATCTATGGTGCATCATCAAACTCTCAAGGAGCTAGCTGGTCCTATTTTCAACCCTAAACTTTCACGTATTAATTATCCTGGAGAACATGGTACTTATGAGATCATACTTGGTTTAATCTGTTCTTTACCCATATCTATAGAATTTAGGGATAAAAACTCACTAGGTACAAGATGTTTCACCGATCCCAACAAGTTTCTCAAGAATCCCATATCACATGTTCTGCATGAAACTACCTAGATTAAGTGTAGAACAACTTAAAATTGAAGCTTTTCCTTTTACTTTGGCTAATACATCCAAAGAATAGTTGTCTGACATACCTATGGGGTTTTTGGACACTTAGACTGATATGCAAAAAAAATTTCATGAGAAATACTTTTCCTCATCTATAGCAAATAAAATAAGGAAAGAAATTGTTGGTATTAGGCAATATGGAGGGGATTCATTGCATGAGTATTGGGATCATTTTAATAAGTTATGTGGTATTTTATCCAATCACCAAAATTATGAGCGATTATTGATACAATATTTTTACGAAGGATTAGCTATGATGGATCGAAATATGATAGATGCTACTACTAGGGGTGCTTTAGTCGACACAACTCCTACTGAAGCTAAAAGATTAATTGCTAACATGTCGTCTAACTCTCAATATAGTATAAAAGGAAGTAATTATATGTATTAAAATGTGAAAGAGGCTAGTATCAGTGAACTCAAAGCACAAGTATCAAACCTAGCATCTCTAGTGGTAAATTAGTTACGGAAAAATTCTTACAATGGTATGTGGAATTTGTTCTTTATCCAGATATCCTCCTGATATATGTCTTACCTTGTAGGAAGAAAAACAAGTGAATTCCACTAGAGTAAAATGAGATCCTTGGAGGAATGATCCTTATGTTCTAACATACAATCCAAGTTGGAAGGATCATCCCAACCTATGATACGGGAACAATCAACAAAGTGGTAATTCATATTTCAGGCCGCTATCTTATCCAATTCAATAAGATCCAAATCCATTCTTGGATTCTTTAAGTTCAACCAAATCAACCAATATCACCATTTCAATCATTACCAACACATAGATGGGTACTCAATAACTTGAAATGGTATCAAGAACTTGGAGAATCAAGTGATTTAATTAGCAGATTATCTCTGGAAATTACAAACATAAGGGTCCTCAAAATTTATAAGTCAAACATAAAGGAACCCTAGAGAAAATGCTAGTGCGATCACAACTTAGAGTTGTAAATAGTTGATGAGTCCAAGATAAGTGAGGAAAGAGCAAGAAATAAGTAAAGAAGAGGGCGAGATAGTTTTTAAGAAATATGATAGTGGAAATCCTTCATGGGAAGATAAAAATTATTCTCCTATTTCCATTCAATTTACTACTCTTTTTCCTAGCAGTTGAAATGAAACAAGAAGTAGAATCATGATGAGGAGATATTTGACATGTTTTGAAAATTGATGGTTAACATCCCTCTAATTGATGCACTTAAACAAGTTCCAAGGTATGTAAAATTCCTTAAGGATTGTTGTACTAACATAAGGAAGTTGAAGGGAAATGAGAAATTAAGTGTGGGAAATAATGTTTCAGCAATTTTACACAGGAAACTTCCACCAAAGTGTAAGGATCTAGGTAACTTTACCATCCCTTGCAAGACTTGAAATACAATGTATGAAAACTGTATTCTTGACTTAGGTTCTTCAATTAATGTGATACCTTTATCTATCTTTAATGCACTCAATATAGGGCCTCTATTAGAAAATCAAGTTATTATCGAATTATTTGATAGATCTAACACATCCCCTAAAGGATTAATTGAATATGTATTAGTGCAAGTGGATAAGTTGGAATTTCCTACTTCTTTTTATGTATTAACGGTTCATCTAATTCTTATCCTATATTATTAGTTAGACCATTTCTAATAACTTCAAAAACAAAAATTGATGTACATGATGGAGTTTGATGGTGAATTTATTAGATTTAACATATATAACTACATGAGATATCTTGTAAGTTATGAATTAGTTTCCATGAAAAAGGTGATTGAATATTTAACTGAGTAGTTTTATGAGTTATATTCTAAAGATCCTTTAGAGTTGACATTAACTCTATGCATAGAAACAAAATTTTGGAATAGATAAATGAGAAAGTTGAAATAGATGAGGAGATCTAGGAAATGCTGACTACTTGAGGAGAACAAGCACCAAAAGTGGAATATAAACCTTTACCTAGACATCTTAAGTATGCATTTATGGGAGATAAGGATACCTTTCTTGTCATCATATCTAGTGATTCAACTACCAAGCAAGAAGAAAGCTTGTGAATGTTTTGAAGAAGTAAAAACTACTTTGGGATGGATAATTACATATATTAAGGGTATCAACCCTTTAGTATGTATGTATAAAATTTTAATGGAATAAGTGTTTTAACTCTAATAAATAACTACAACATAGCCTAATTATGATTATGATGGAGGTAGTAAAGAAGAGGTGTTGAAGTTGTTATCTGTAGGAGTTATTTACCTAATATCTTATAGTAGTTGGGTTAGTCCTATCCAAGTAGTACCCAAGAAAGTAGTAGTTTTTTTTAGAGAATGAAAAGGAAGAAATGGATATTAATAGAGTTTTAAATGGTTGTAAGGTATGTGTAGATTATAGAAAGTTAAATTCCATGACTAGGAATGATCATTTTCCTTTACTATTCATGGATTAGATGTTAGAGAGGTTAGTAGGTCATGTATATTATTGCTTCTTTGCAGTACATTTGCTTATCATCGCATGCCATTTGAGCTTTGTAATGCCTTTGTCACATTTCAAAGATGCATGACAAGCATTTTTTTAGAATATTTGGAGAAAATTATCAAGGTATTCATGGTATACATGGTAATACTTTTGACTAATGCCTAGATAATTTAACTCTCATCTTGAAAAAGATATCTTGAAACTAATCTTGTGATCAACTCTAAAAAATGCCATTTTATGGTTCAATAAAGGTTAATATTAGGACACCTCATTTCTGCCAAAGGAATTGAAGTAGAAAAAGTAAAGATTGATGTTGTTACTTCTTTACCTTACCACTCTAATGTTAAATAAATTTTCTCATTTCTAGGTTATGCTTGATTTTATCGCATATTCATTAAAGATTTTTCAGAGATAGCTCAACCTTTGTTTAAGCTTCTTAAAAAAGAAACTGAATTCAACTTTGATGATTCATGTAAAAAAGAAAACATTTTACCATTTAAAGGATATATTGATTAGCGCACCCATACATCAACCACCTGATTAGACTTTTCCTTTTGAATTAATTTGTGATGCATCTAAATATATAGTTAGTGTAGTTGTAGGTAAAAGAATCGGAAAAAATCCATATGTGATATACCACACTTCACGCAATTTTAATGATGCTCAAATTAATTACACGACCATTGAGTAGGAACTTCTTTCCATTATCTTTGCTTTAGATAAATTTTGTTCTTATCTTCTAAGTACTGATATTATAATTTATGCTAGCCATGTAACCTTTAAGTATCTATTAGCAAAGAAGCAAGCAAAATTAAAGTTAATTAGATGGGTACTTTTGCTTTAAGAGTTTAATATTCGCATAAAAGATAAGAAAGGAACAAAAAATAGAGTTTCAGGTCATCTAAGTAGGTTGATCAAGGTATCTAAATCAAAATCACACATCAATGAATCATTACTAGTTGAACAAATTCATGTAGTTGCAACTGAAATACCATGGTATGATGACATGGTAAATTTTTTTTGTTGCAAAAGTATTTCCTTCATATTTTGCTAAAGCAAAAAAAAAAGATAAAATGAATATTCAAGAAAAGATTTTGTGTGGGATGATCCCTATTTGTGGAAACAATGTGCTGAGACCGAATTATGAGAAGATGTATTCTAGATTATGAGATTCACCCCATTTTAAAAAATTTCCATAATTATACTTGTGGGCCATTTTAGGCCCAAACAAACATCATATAAGGTTCTAAAAAGTAGATTTTATTGGACTACCTTATTTATGTGAAACATATGAAAGATGAAAAAAACCAAAGTATTAGGTCCTAGGAATGAGATGCCACAACACCCTATTATTGCATGTGAAATTTATGATATGTGGGTTATAGATATCATGGGTCCCTTTTCCACAACTTTTAGATTATCTGTCAAAATAGTTGGAAGCAAAAGCCACCCAAACTAATGATGCTAAAGTTGTTGTAGATTTTCTACCAACTAATATATTTGTAAGGTTTGGTTTTTCCAAAGCTATAATCAACAACAAGGGTTCTCTCTTCTATAATAAAATAGTGCGAGAATTGCTAAAAAAACGTATCGTGTTACACATCAAGTCTCCATGATATCTGTGGTTACCCCATTTAGTATGTCGCCATATTAGTTAGTTTACGGTAAGCCTTGTCACCTTATAGTTAAATTAGAAGATATGACATTTTGGGCTATAAAGACATGTAACATGGAGTCAAATAAGATTAGAAACCATAGAAAACTTATGTTATAAGAACTTGAAGAATTGAGAAATGAAGCTTTTGAAATTGCATTAAGATATCATGATAATTTAATTCATATGAAGAATTTTGAAATCTATAAAAAAGTATTATTATATCATTCTTATCTCAAACTTTTCCTTGCAAAATTAAGGTCGGGATGGATCAGCCCATTTATTGTGACTAATGTATTTCCTTATGGTGTATTCGAAATTAAGAGCGAGAAAATGGAAAAGGTGTGGAAAGTGAATGGACATCATCTTAAGCCTTCTTATAAGGGTCACTATATGAAAACTTGGTAAATCTTACTACTCCTAGTTATGCATGACAATAGTTTGGGGAACAACTTATGTAGGATATTCCTAAGTATTATAGCTAAGTACTTTTACACGTTATTTTTCTTTTCTTATATTTTATTTTATATAGTATCTTTTATATTAATAGTGTACTTTAGTCTAGTGATAGATGAGATTTATATGTTATTTTGCAAAGTAAAAATGTCATTTATTCCTCATTACTTTTATAACATGTGATCTTTTCTCGAGTTTTTCTCTTTTGGATAGATTTTGCAGGAAAAGATAAAAATGAAGAAATTCAAAGGAGAAATCGATGGAAAGAGAAAAGGTAACAAAGAACACATCAAGAGATATGGAATCAATGGAAGAAAATACTATAAATGAAGAATATATATCAAAGGGAAGATTGTGTTGAAATTTCATGAAGAAATAATGAAGGAACAAGAAACACGCCCCCCCCTCGTGTTTCCTAAACACGGCCTGTGTTTTTCTATCAGCACACAAAATTTCAGCATTTAAAATTCAGCATTTGGCTAAGAGTTCAAGGAAAAACACGGGGGTCCCGTGTTTTCTAATATGGACCGTGTTTTTCTCAAATTCTGTAACCGTTCGCGGAACGTTTCCCCGATATATTTCTAAATTTTGAACATTCAAAAAAGTGGTTTTGGGGGAGTTCGAGAACAGGATTTTCTCTTTCTCTCTATACTCTCTAGATACCACATGAAATTTTTAATTCTAATTCTCTTTCTCTCCATTGTATTCAATTGAACAATCAACACTCTGCAATTCAATTCGATAAGTTCTTCTCCATTCCTGTTTTAATTGCAAGTTTTGATTTTTGATTGAATGCAAATAAATTCTCTTTGTTGCATTATTATTTTTCTTATGTTTGGTGTTTCATTGTTAATTTATTTGTAAGCATTATTGTTAATTATAGATTTTTGCATTTAATTGTGCGTTATTGCAATTATGTAGATAGTATAAGGTAAGAGGATTTGATGACAGAATTAGGGTTTTGGATATGATAATATAATTTGAATTCATGACTCTAAATGAAATTTAATTGAATTGATGGACGGAATTGAATGATCTCGCATCATAGATTAAGAATTTAAACTAATTAGACTGATCACCTATCTAGTTTAGATCTTAATCTACACTAGGATAAAGAAATTAATACGTAATTGTTAATTAACGTTGCCAGAGTAGAAAAAGATTAATTATTAACCTTGTCCATTAATTCGTATGATTGCATGATCCGAGCTTATGTGATTATGGTCGTAGTTGGCTGCTTTCCATTCATAATGCTGCCATTAATTGAATCTAGCGTTCTTAACCTAGGTTATTAATTGGTTAGGGATAAATTGAGAGCTTATTCAATTTATTAGAATTGAGAGAAAGCAAAGAAATGAATTAATATGAGTTTCTACAGGTCAACATTAAATCATTTGGAATCATTCTTTTCTCCATGATTATTTGATATCCTAATTCCATAATCAATACCTTCCTGTCCTTATTCATTAATTAGTGAGTACAATGTTTTATTATTTATCCATAGTTTAGATATTGATGATAGAATTGTATGTTATTGCATAATCGGGGTTTTAACATCGATTACGGAATTATTGATTATATACCATTCCTTGTGGGTTCGACTCCTTCTTACCATATACTACGTATTTGGGAATTAGGATTTATTTATTAAATTTGTTGTGCATACGACAGTGCATCATCTAGTTGTGTATATGAGTGTGTGTGTTTAAATAATAATAATATTATTATTATTAATTAATAAATAATAAATAATAAATAAACTAAATTAGATTGGTTGTGTGCTATGTTTAAAAAAAGGACACGGTATTTAAAATCTTAATTTTTTCATTAGTATATGAAATCTTAATTTTAAAATTTCAGTGAGATTGATGTGTGTGGGAATGTGGAATTATCAATTATGTAAAATTAATGCTCAGTTATGTTGGAATTAGGAAGAGGATGACTTAAAAGTGGTGAATTAATGACATATGTATTCAAATAGGGTAGATTAATGGCGTTGATGATGTGATGATGGTTATGATGATTCAAATTGGATGGATGATTGATGAATATGATTAGACAATGATGAGATGATGATGATGAGGAAGATTCGATGATTGGGGTTTGATGATGGATGGTTTCTGGGTTAGGGTTAGGGCTTCATTTTAATAATTAAGGTTAGGGTTTTGAATGTTAAATTAAGGTTAGGGTTTTTCAATTTAGGGCTTCAATTTTAGGAGTTGTTTATACGATGAATATGGCTAAAAATGCATGGGATATGGAGTTTAAGAAGATCATACTGAAACTCTAATTTACATAGGCAAAGAGATTAAGGGCTTCAAGATTAATTGCTCACACATATTTGATTAAAGTTGAGATGAACTCACATAGAATTGAATACTTGTATTTTGCATTCAACTTCAATTCAATCAATGATGTCCCTCCAATAATGGGTTCTATTGCGTTATCTAGAAAAGGCTACTAATTACAAGATACTAGTTGAAAAACATAATTCTTCAAATGATACCTAGCTAAAAGATACAAGAGTATAGAATATTCTTTGAAAACATAGATTTATGCTACTTTATTCTATAGCTAATATCTAATTCTACTAATTAATTAATTAATTAACTAAATAAACTAATATGCACGTCCAAGCTGCATATTATTTTTCCCATGCCCGTAGCCATGTACTCCATGCAAGCCATGCAGATGCACGTATACGCCTAGTAGCTTATATGGTATGTTTCATTTATTACTAGCATCATAACCATTCGTTTGTCTTCAATTTTTGAGATATCCTCTTTAAATAAAGAAAAATTGGTTCCACAATTATGAATGCCAATTCTTGAGTGTTTTCTCCTACATCAGAGATTAGAAAAAAAAAACACAATACTCTCTTGTTATACAAACATAAACTGTGTGTCTTTAAAATCTTGTAATTGCTTGTGTTAGTTTTCCCAAATATAGATTCCCATTTCCATGTATTATAGGTTATCTTTCATTTTTCAAAAGATGAAAAATCCTCTATTTTTCTCTCTATCAGTAAATACATTTCATCATTGTAATTCTATTGATCGTTGTCCATTAGAGATCGAATGCACTCTTGGTATTCTACAATTCAAAGTCGATAAGTTCTTTCCCATTCCTTTATCAATTATGAAAAGGCTAATTTGAATTTGAATGCATGTGTATCTTATTTACTCAATCATTATTCATTTGGCATTTATGAATTTATATTTGATGTTGTTTCGTTAATCATTGATATTAATTATGAAATATTAAATTGTGTGTTGTTATGATGATGAAGATGTTAGCATAAGTTTGTAAAGGATAGGGTAAATCAATGACGAGATCAAGGTTTTAAATTTGAAATGTAACTTTGAAGTTTGATTCTAATTGAAATCTAATTGTATTAATAAATGCAATTAATTGATATTGTATTATAGATTATGAGTTTGCACTAATTAGATTGATCACCTCATTAGTGTAGACTCTAGACTAAAATAGGATGATGAAATTAATACGTATTTGCTAATTATCATCATAGGAGTAGCAAAAGATTAATCATTAATCTTTTTTTTTCATTCATACAATTGCATGATCCGATCTTAAGTGATTATAGTTGTGGTTAATTGCTTTCTATTCGTAATGTTGTTATTATTTGAATCTAATGTTCTTAACCTAGGTTATTAATTAGTTAGATAATAAATTGAGAGCTTTTTCCATTTATTTGAACTAAAAAGAAGCAAGAATTTTTATGAATTGTTATAGGTTAACATTAGATGAAATAGAATGCATCTCTTCTAGATTATTATTCGATGCCCTAAATCCATAATTATTATCTCACATCCTTATTTGTTCATTATTGAGTACAATAGTTTATTACTCATCAATGGCATAGAATTTAGCAATGGAAATGGATGCTATTCAACAAATGGGATTTTGACGCTAATTATACAACTCTTGAATATAAACCACTCTTTGTGGTTTTAACTCCTACTTACCATTTACTATGTATTTAGTATTATTGTTTAATTATTAAATGTGTTGTATGTACCCTAGTGCACCAATCAGTTGATTTTTTTTACTTTACTAGTTAATCAATTTTCCCTCAAATGGCATAAAATTGACATTTTAATACAAATCATCCTCCTAATTCCTACCACATCTGAACTAAAACATCTCTTTGTATCATACCAACACTTTTTTATCTCATAAACTTAGACATGCTTCATAATTAATCAAATTAGCCTAATTTTCCTAAAATCGTGAATTTTTCTCAGAGTTCATTATTTAATTAACATGCATCAATCTAAAACCAAATTCTCATGCAAACTTATAAAATTAGGACTTTAAAGAATTTACCACGACATATGCTTAACTAAGTCACATTTCAATGTAAGAATGACTTACTTGGTGAAAGAAAAACTCTTCCACACAGATGAAAACTCATCTTGAAATATTTTCAATTTCTAAAACTTAAAAATATATAATTTAAAGCTTCATAGATTCAATGAATAATTTTAGAAATAAGAATTTGAATTAGGATAAAACAAAATTATGAAACATAAGAGAAAAATAGAGAAAATGTGTGCGAAAAAAGAGACTCAACTTTCTCCTAAATATAAACATCCCTTGCTTAACAATAAACAAGAAGGAGATAGATAAAGTATTAGAAGAATGGAAAGGAACAAAAACTAAGCTCAAATTAGAGAGAAACAACACAAGTGTAGAGATAGCTGGAATATTTTGATGGACGAAAAAAAAGTGAACAAAAGGGCTGATTAGGGCTATTTATAGCCAAAAAGATGGTATAAGAATGATTTTGGTTATTTCCAAATAATAAAAAAACTAATTTCTATAGTTCAATGGAAAGTTATTAATTCTGTATACCTAAATTTTGGTAGCAAAGAGAAAATGGATGATGCTATCCTTACTTATATTTGGTATAAATCAACTAGGTAATAATATTTATGGTTATTTGGCTCCTCTTATTTAAAATTTATAGTACATGTAGGATCACAGAGTTGAAGAAGTTGATGCATGGATATAAGAGTCTTTTTAACTTAAGAGCTATATTATTTTGTACCATAAATAATTTTCCTACTTATGGTAATCTTTTTGGTTATATTTTACACATACACTATGAATATCCTATTTTTCAAGATAACACAAACTTTCATCAGTTACCAAAGAGTAGGAAGAATGCATATATTGGACATCATAGATTCTTACTTATGAATCATCATTATCTTAGATAAATAAAAGCTTTTAATGGAAAATTTGAAAAAGTAAAATCTCTAAATTCTCTCATGGAATTTCAAGTATTTGATAATGTAAAATAGTTGAATGTGTCTTTGAAGAAAAGAAGAAGAAGAAGAAGAAGAAATAGTCCCTTCAAGCGGGTAACCTTCCAAATTAGAAGAAGTTTTAAGTATGACATTATTTTTGATATGTTTCATAAAGAGAAAAATATATCTAATTGCCTAATTGGCACAATTTTGAATGTGCCAAAAATACAAAGGATGGCATAAATTCTCAATTGGACTTGGTTAACATCAGCATAAGAACAAAATTACATCTGTAGAAGGTGGGAAATATAAGTTTTTTTACCTCCTACATGTTATACTCTTTCCAAAAAAAGAGAAAATCTCTTTCTATGAGTGTTTGCATGGAGTGAAGGTTCCTAGGGGATATTCATCAAAAATAAAGAATCTTGTTTTGATGAAATATTTGAAGTTAGGAGGTATGAAACCTCATGATCATCATATTTTTATTCAAGACTTGTTGTTGGTTACTATATGTTCTATCTTACCAAATTGAGTTTAAAGGGTTGTCGCCATATCTTATTTCTTTTTCAAGGAACTATGTAGTAATGTTATTGACCCAGCAAGGTTGGAAAATTGTAGAATGAGATTGTGACTAATTATACTAGCTTGAGATGTGTTTTCCTCCATCGGTTTTTGTAATCATGATTCATTAAATGGTTTACTTAGTTAGGGAGGTTAGATTTTGTGGGCCAATTCATTTGTATTTTATGTATCCATTTAAAAGGTATATAAAATTCTTAAAAGGATGTGTGAGGAACCTAAACAAGCCTGAAGGTTGCATTGTTAAGAGTTATCTAGTGGAGGAGGCAGCATAATTTTGTTGTGAGTTTTTACCCAATCTTAAAACAATAGGCCTTCATAAACCACAATATTTAGGTATAGAAGAACAAGGGAAAGTGTGAAAGGATTTTGCATGGTCTTCATTGATGATGATCAAATGTTTTCACAAGTTCATCTCTATGTCCTTCTTGATAGAGATTATGTTCAACCATATTTGGATTAAACATATGGATAATTTAAGGGCTTTAAACCCATCTAGAAGTGAGAAATGGATATTAGAATGACACAATAGCTCCTTTTTGGAGTGGTTGTCATCTCATTCATTTGAATCTAATATTGATTTGTATTGGTTATCATGTCATCCTTATAGGGAAATGATGTCACACAACTCATATATAATCACTGGTTGTACTTTCTATGTGAAGGAGTAAGATGATAATAGTAATATGGAAAATGGTAGAGAGTAATATTATAAGCTTTGCATATATCAAGTGCTAGATACCAAAACTCCATTTATGTACCAATGACATACTATGGGGTGATAGAGTGAATATGGCTATAGGATTACAACGCTTTTATAGTTCTTTTATTAGGGTGCAAATGGGCTGACAACCAAAATGGGGTTTGTAGGAAGGAATTTGGATTTACAAGGATGAATCTTTCAAGGCTTGGTCATAATCAAGACCAATTTATATTATCCTCAAAAGCAAAATAGGTATTCTATGTTCTTGATAAAAGTGATAAACGGTAATCCATTGTATTGAATACAAAAATAAAAATAAAAATAAAAAATGGAAAGATAACATATAAAGGGAGAGTGTTTTGACTACTAAATTACCTTTCTCATCCAACCACAACAACATTATTGATGACCTCTATGTGTGAGATAATCATGAAGAAAGGTTCTATATACTTGGAATAAGAGTTTATGCATAAAGAGGGCATACACCGCAGATAAATGCATTATTGATGAAAGGTTTAGTTATGTCCTATATGTTCTGTTCTTTTGTTTTTTTATAGCATAAACGTTTACTTTTTATATATGGACTATATCATATAGTATATTAATTTCTTCCTAATACTTTTTTTTTCTTATTCTAGGTATGGATCCACTTGAAGATGACTCGTTTATGATGTTGGAAAAACATAAAGAAAGGGAGAATTAGATTAACACAAATTTCTAGAAATGGATAAAGGGGAATTATTCTTAGTGTTAATTTGATGAATTAAGGTATCTATTGGGTAAGAATAGGGACTTTTTTAATTATTATTGTAACTCTATAGCACATGCGCACATCCCTATCACTTATCAAAATTGAAGGGATTCCCCCAAGAGAGTTAAAGGATAGGGTGTGGAATGAGACCATGGTATTTAATAAATATGACTCTTATGTTATTACCATATGATAATTTAATTATATGCATACTAAATATTTGATTTTTATGATTGCATAAAGGATTTAATGTTAGGCAACAACATAAAAAACTTGTTATGAGTTGAGCAGCAAAGTGTTGTACGGATTGGAAGTTGTGGATGGCCAAAAACCATATGTATGTAGCTAATTGTACTATCATATCCACTTCCTCAGATATCTATAGGGATGTGATCACCCTCCTCCAATGGAGGGAGTTCTGTTTATGGAAGAATTCAGAGGATTATGAAGTATGTATGAATATATTAGTTTTAACTTTCTAATATAATTAGAGTGTACTTAGGTTACAATTCAAACTAACATCATCTATTTATTTTGTCTATGACAAGGAAAAAGTGCTAAAGATAAAGCCAATGCATAGAAAAATATTTATGCTTACAAAACATGGCATAGATGCAACAAGATAGCTAGGGAATTCTTAATAGGAAAAAAAAATTTATGGTATAATATTGTTACAAAGTATTTTTACTTGATGTCATTCTCTTATGATGTAATACTATTACTAAGAATTTTTACTTGATGTAATATGTTAAACAATTGATGGAATAAGAAGAGATAAACTAAACCCCATATGTACCGCAATAGTGAGCTAATGTTTAGATATACACTAGGGTAAAGAATGGAAAGCCACTAACAAACCAACTCAACGAATACTCGAGAAAATTTTAAGGCACACTAAATTTTCTTTACTTTGTTTAATATGGTTACTTATCCCTAACTATTTATTCTAACTTTAAATAGTTGAGTTTGAGAAGTACTATATGGTTGGTTCTTTTGATAAATAAGATCCAAATGACCTTTTGGAACTTATTTTGGGCACTCAAGAGTATGGTGGTCTATGTAACATATATAATTACAAATTCAACCTATCTAAGGTATTTGGAAATCCCCTTTGGTCTCACCCTTCAAAGAAAAAATATGAACATATAGAGAAAGAAATGGTACTGTTAAGGGAATCACAAGAGGTAATCCTTAGAAGGTTGGATAGTATGTCCTCATATTCACAATATCTTGTTCAACCCTCCATATCTAATATCCCTAGACCCTTTCCAAAAGTTAATGAGATAATATGCTACACTACACTCTATGTACGTTATTATATTTAATTTTTTCCATAACTTGAATCTTCTAACTATTAATTATATGGTCAGTATCCTTATTCCTTATGACTTTTAAGTCATAGAAGATGGCCCTATTTTAGAAAATGCTAATGCATTCATTAAGTCCAAATCAACCCTTCATAATTTGCCATTGGGGGTTGATAAAGTTTGGGTCCCAATTCATAATATATTTGAGGTATATTTAATAGTGCAAATTCCACTTGTTGTGGCATATAATTGCAAAGAAGAGGATATTTCCATACTATGCTTACTAGCTAAGAAATTCGTTAGGATGGTCAAGTAACCATGTGAATATTAAGGGATTGTATATTGGATGTATTTAGTTGATGAAAATCCTTGTTCTCATCCAAAATTGCATGTGGAAATGTATATATTTATCTATATAATTACATTAATTAGAATCACACCCACACATAACAAAATTTTAATAAATGGATACTACAGTAATTAGGTGCTTTAAGACTTATTTTGGGCTACAAAAGAAGAGAAGGGCACTACCACCCTATATGTCTTGGGAAAAAAATAAGGTTTTTAGTTTTTTATATCATTTAAGAATCATTTTCATTTAATATTAAGTATTTAGTATGAGAAAAATAATAAGATAATATAATCAATATTTTGTTTTTTGAGTGTCTAAGATAATAAGATAATATAATTTATGGATAATATGCTATGATATTCATAAAGAAAATCATTTGCAAACATTGGACGGAGTAAGGAGAAATATGTATTTGCTTTGTGTATTTCATATTAATTATGTTTATATATATATAAATTAATGCTAACGTGACCTTTTCCATCTTTAGTAGGACTACCAACATCCACTACTACGCAAATAGAAAATAATAACGACACATAAATAACAGTGTTTTTAAAACCATTGCCAAATGTGTAAAGATTAACATGCGGGATTGTTGAGGAAGTTTTGATAAGATTGATAGGTTAACACCATTATTAAAACCCCCATCCTAAAATTACACATGGAATTTTTAATAATGGTACTTGTAAAAACTATTGTCAAAAGTTATTTTAATAATAGTTCCTGTGAGTACCATTAGTAAAAGGACCTTCATAGGAAAATTTGACATGAAAGATTTAATAACTATTCTTATAAGAACCATTATAAAAAGATCTTTTAATAATGGTTCTTACAAGAACGATTATTAAAACCCAATCTTCCGCCTCTTATTTCGTTCATGTCCTGTTTTCATGCTATACATTTTATACTCTCTCATCCATGCAGCACCTTCCCTCTCTTACTCATTCTCTAGCAAACCCATGCACCACCACATTGTGCACCACCACTCCTCCTCCTCTCAACTTCGGGAAACCACCACTCATTCTCTTTTACACCTCTTAACTCTGGGCAACCACTCATTCTCTTGCACCATCATAGTGCTGCCATTCTTAGGGTTTCATGTCTTGCCATTCTTTTGCACCTCTCAAGAATTTGGTCCTTCTTACTCCGCCATGTTTGTAGATGGTCATCGCTATATTCTTGCTTTCCATGGATCCTCTTGCTACGACTACTCCTCCTACGTATGGTTTTGTTCTTCTATAGCTTATTCTCTTATTATCTATATATATATATATGCATGCATGTTGGTGCAGGTTATAATGTTTATTATTGAAAAATTGTAGTTTGTTATTGAAAACTGTGGTGTTATTTGTTGTTGAATGTGCTGGTGAAAAATGTTCCTACTTTTTGTTGAATTTTTCGGTGTTATTAACATGGATGAATGTGTTGATTGACCTTACATATATATATATATATACATACCATTTTAGTGCTTAATTATCAAAAGAAATAAAATAGTTAAAAATATTATTAATGTCACTCGTAAAAAATATATATATACATACACATTTTCATTAATAAGTATAAGACACTAGGATGTTAGGAAATACCATATAATTAAATGAAAATATATTTTACATATGTGTATCATTAAATAAAATTTTCAATTAAATTTGCATGTTAATAATTTTTATTTGATGATGATTAAATAGAAATAGAAAATAATGAAGAAATAAAATAAATAATTAAATTAGTAAAAATAACTATGTATAATAATAATAATACTAATAATAATAACAATAATATAGGATTTATTAGGGTTTAAATATAGTTAGCTAGATTCAAGATTAGGGTTTATTAGGTTTAGGGTTAGTTTTAGGGTTAGGGTCAGGGTTAGGGTTTAGCGTCTATTATACTAAATATGATAATTAATATTTTCTCTTATAACAAACTATTATATACAT
The DNA here is from genome assembly GCA_039764185.1 of Tamarix austromongolica. Classification (NCBI taxonomy): domain Eukaryota; kingdom Viridiplantae; phylum Streptophyta; class Magnoliopsida; order Caryophyllales; family Tamaricaceae; genus Tamarix; species Tamarix austromongolica. The sequence continues at coordinate 75,433,188 of CM077810.1, read as the reverse complement.
TATTCTTAATTAAAATTTTAATAATGTCATATTATTATACTTAACCTATATATATTATCTTATTAATATCTATTTGATTTTACTATGCCAAGCTTGAATGATTAGATGATAATTTGACCAAGCTTGTTTGTTAAATATATAAGTCAAGATTATGCCATTATTTAAAACATGACAAGTATAATAAGAGGAAGTTTGATTCAACTTAATTCATTGACAAATCTAGTGGGAGTAAATGAAAGGAGTAGTTCGATAATTTATATTTTCTTGGCCTTGAAAGACACATTTATATCAATAGAGAAATAAAAATAATAATTTAAGATTATAAGTTTTATGATAGGTATCTTATATGGGTATGTTATTAGCTCTACATAGTTGGTAAAGATATGGTAAAATATGTTTATGATTTCTCTAGATAGTTAAAGAGTTTACATATTTTTTTAATTTAGATCCATTTAAAAATAATGTTGATGATAAGATTTAGTGGTTGTTCTCATTTGTGGGTAGTGAGATGTTGCGCATTGCTATAACATGTCCTCCACCATATCTATACATGACACATGATGCTGATCTATGGACTCCTGTCATATAGTTATTCAACAAGCTAGGTCAGTTGTCTGTGAGTGGAGCATTGTATAACCCATTTCATTTTAAATCCTATCGGCTACTCTGGACCCTACCTTTGACGGAGCCATGTTCATTAGCTACATCTAATTTTTTGCATTGGTTTGTCCATCATACCGATGCACCACACCTGTGATTTATTAAAGGTGAGGTGTTTACCAAGGAGTATGATTGGATATCTAAAGAGCTGATGGTGATTGATGATGAGTAGAGGTTTCATCATAGCTTACCTTCGAGTATCCAACCCGGTTATCCTAGAGTATCCATGACTAGAGTCTCTGTTGATGATGTGAGGGAATAGATGACATATAGATATGAGTGTAATTTGAGGGTGATAGTTATTAGTCGGTCTCAACAAGGCTAGTAGGCAATTTAGTATGATGGTTATGAGTCTTTCTTAGTTAAGTGTTTAGGCTATAGCAACCTTTTGATATATAGAGTGCCGCTATTGCTTTAACCCCGCAGTATGTATTTCCTTTGTCATTTAAACCATTGTATAATATTTTACCATGTATATATGTATGTATGTATGTATGTATGTATGTATATGAACTCTATCTAAGTATGAGCAATTTGTGTATTGATATCTTTTGGGAAATGTGTTGGAATGATTTGTACACACACACACACACCAAATAACATAATCCATTTGAGATTAATTCTTTTTAAGCATGAGTGGTTTGTGAATTAATAAACTGTTAACTTAATTGATTTGTAATAATTACTTTGGATACATCTAGATTGAAAAACTATGGACCGAAAATGGTTGTCTATAAATCATTTGTCTAGAGAATATAACGAAGGAGTGGGCTTTTCATCAAGTTTATAGTTGAGCATGCTCGGGGCTCTAATAGAATAGTCTATCCTTATTTGAGCTATGGCTATATCCAGCATGTGAACACTGATGATTTAAGAGATCATTTGTGTATATATGTAATTGATATAAGTTGCACTTATTAGATATGACATGGTAAGATAAAGTCTAAATATGATAATGAGGAAGTTAGGAGGGAAAGTAATGGATCATTATTTAATAACTATGAGGGAGATTATTTAGAGGAGATGACTCAAAAGTTGAGGAAAGTCTTGGGGATTGTCTTAAAATTTTCGAGAAGTTATTGAGTGACTCGGAGAAACCTTTGTGCGGTGATTATAAGATTTTTACTCGATTTTCCACTACTTTAAGGTTTTACAACTTAAAAGCATATAACAAATGGAGTGATAATAGCTTCACGAAATTATTGACACTTGTAATTTGTAAAGGATATACTTCCTAGTGAAAACTTTCTACCTAATCATACCTATGAAGCAAAGAATATCCTTTCCTCTATGGTCATGAGTTATGATATGATACATGCATGCCCTAATGATTGTATTTTATTTCACAATGAGAAAGCATCTTTAGATAGTTGTTCTAATCTTGAATGCAAAGCACCATGATACTAGAAGAACAAGGTGCTAGCTACGGTGTTATGGTATTTTCCTATAATACCAAGATTCAGGAAGATGTTTAATGATGTTGAAGATGCCAAAAACTTAAGAAGGCATACTGATGAGAAGATAGATGATAAACATCTTATAAATCCATCTAACTCACCACAATAGATGATGATTGATGACTTATTCCCTGAATTCGATAAAGAAGCAATAAACATGTGTCTTGCACTTTCTATAGATGAAATGAATCTGCACAATCAAAGGATCTACAATATATGGCCAGTGATTTTTGTCATATACAATCTACCTCTATGGTGTCTTTATATGAAATGCAAGTATATGATATTGTCTTTACTAATTTTGGAGCCACACCAATTGGGGAATGATATTGATGCTAATGTAGCATCATTGATTGATGATTTAAAGTTCTTTTGGGATATGGGTGTCAAAGTATTTGATGCATATAGTGAAGATATTTTCACTTTGAGAGAAATATTATTCTGTATTATAAATAACTTCTAGCATATGGTAACTTGTTAGGTTATAGTGTGAAAGGCCATTATGCATGCCCTATATGTGAGGAGAATATTTCATTTGTGTAGCTAACGCATGGTCAGAAGACTGTCTTTCTCTAGAATCATAGTTGTTTATCGAATAATCATCATTATCATAGGCAAAGGAAATCTTTCAATGGCTTTTCGGAAGAAGGGAAGGTACCAATCTAGTTGACATGTCAATAAATGTATTTGAAGATGAAATGTTTGAATGTTAAATTTGGGAAGAAGAATAAAAATAAGCCTCCATCAATTAGGTGGAAGAAGATGTCTATATTCTTTGATCTTCCTTATTGGGAATCTATGTATATGAGATATACCCTTGATGTGATTTATATCGAGAAAAATATATGTGACAGTCTTATTAGTACATTAATTAATATTCCATGGAATATTAAAGATAGCATCAATGCTCGAATGGATATAGAAGAAATGAATAATAGATAGGAACTAGCACCACAAGACAATGGAAGAATAACATATTTACCAACAGTGTGTCATACACTCTCCAGAAAAGAGAATATTTAACTTTACAAATTCTTTAATAGGGTCAAGGTTCCGGAAGGGTATTCTTTAAATTTTAGAAGGCTCGTGTCAATGAAAGAATTGAAACTAATTAACATGAAGTCTCATGATTTTCATATTTTGATGCAGCACTTGTAACCGATACCAATATGTAGAATTTTGCTGAAGTATATTCGAATTACTATCACGAGGCTTTGTTGATTCTTTACTTTCGTCTACTCTAAAGTTACACATCCTGATAGTTTGGATTCCTTGCAAAGAGAGATTGTGATTACTTTATGCTAGCTTGAAATGTACTTTCTACCCTTATTCTTTGACATTATAGTACATCTAACTTTTCATATAGTTTATGAGATAAAAATGCTAGGAGTTGTTCATAGGAACTGGATATATCCCTTTGAGCGGTTTATGAAGTTGATAAATAGTTATGTGAAGAATTGATATCAGCAAGAAGTATGTATTATTAAGAGTTACCTTATAGAAGAGACAATTAAATTTTACGTGAAGTACTTATCAAATTCTGAAGTTCTTGGTGTTCATAAGTCTTAACATATATGGAAAATAGAAGGACAGGGTATCAAGGGTAAATAGTTTGGGTGTGTAGGCCCTAACATGTTTCATAAAGCACAACTATATGTATTGTACAATAATGATGATGTTCATCTGTATACTGAAGAACATATGTTTTCTTTAACGATTGAAAATCCATCAAAGATTGAGAAATGGATAATTGATAAACATAATTTTTCCTTTATAGATTGGCTAAGAGATTACATCATTTCACTCATCGAATGCTTCCCAACTTTAATTTCCAAAACCCTACATTGGTTGTCTCAAAAACCTCATTATGAAAATTTTCATATACCAATTATAAGATCAATGGTTACATTTTTAATACAAAACAACAAGATGAGAAAAATATAATGCTAAATAGTGTAGGTGCATTTAGTATTTGAGGCAATGCATATTGCTTGGGAAAAGGACAAGAATCTAACCGTAGATATGGGTTGATAATAGCTATGGGATTAGATATGAAGATGGATTCACATTAGTAGATCTCACTAGGGCAGGGCATAAACATAACCCATTCATCTTAGAATTACAAACAATACAAGTATTCTTTGTCACTAATCCTATTCATAACAGATGGCCTATGGTACTATCTACAACAAAAGTAAATGCCAATAAATATGATGATGAAAATGATTCTAATTGGGATAAAGTGTGTCTCTCACCTATGTAAGCAACTCAATCATTTAACGATGATAATAATAACATTAATGAGGAAGAAGTATATGTAAGGTATGATTAATGTGAAGTAATATATGTATTAGATCCTGAAACTAATTTAAAAGCAAAGAAAAAAAGAAGGCGATACGGGTAATAATATTGTCACATATGATATATGTGCTTGTTTTACTAAATGCATATTTGGAAATTCCTCACTGAATATGTATTGTGTCAAAAAGAATTTATTGGTACATTATGGCCAATGCATAACATTCTAACATAATTTATTTATTGATATTTTAAAGAGATATGACCAATAAAAGAGATGATAGGGAAAATAGTGATGAAGAAGGCAAGATATGACCTACTATTATGAGAATCAATAACGACATGTGGAATAGAAGATAATAAGTCAAGTTGGGATGGAATACTTACTATCTTCTTATTGGCCCTTACACAGATATGTTTCTAACATACATTTCACTCGTCACGCATAATTGTATTCCTATTTCTTATAATATTTGGATGTAGATTCTGAAGGGTCACAAGGAGTATATTTGGTACAAAATCATGGTAAATATGCTATTTTATTTAATCATTTTTTATGTCAAATGTTATTATTTTAATACATTAATATCGGTATAATATAAATGTCTTATTTTGTAGAGAATCTTTAATGTCCCAAAGACTAGGAAGAAATTTCTTCTTAAACATTGTGGTGAGTGTCTAAGAATATTTAGGGTGTTCTTGGCTAGTAGAAAAAAGTACAGAAAGATGGATGCCTCTCTATCTCTGAACCCACCCAAACGTTATGCTTTTATTGATTAAGAAAGTTGGAACCAATCTATTTCATACCTTTGTTAGGAGAGTTTTAAGGTATTTGTCAGATAACAATTAAACTTTTGGAATAAGAATATTTCATAGATATTTAAATAACCATGTTTTTATATTTTTGTATGTAATAGAGGAAAAAAGTGCCAAAAACAAAGAGATTGCTAAAAATAATAAATAACGGCATAATATAACTTGAAAAGGCTTTGTAGGCCTTAAAGAGGAGTTGATATGAGATTTTAATTTATCAATTTATATGTAAAAGTCTAATATTATAATAATATCCTTAATGTAAAATTAATTTTTGATTTACATATTATAGCCCAAGATTTGGATCTATATACTTCGTCCATCAATATTAGTACATTATGGAAGAAGGTTAGAGCAACAAAAGATGGATATATTAATGAATATGTAGATTTTGTTACAAAAAAAAAAATTGTAAGTTCGTATATATCCTAAACCCTACTTGGTTTTCATTTAGAAGACTACTATATTATGTTTATTCCTATAAGCTAAATTCAAATATATTACATACATTATAGGACAAACTTGAAACATTAGATTTTGCAGAGGGGGTGGACCAATATAAAATTGTGTCTTAGACTACAAGAATTGTAGAACATCTTGGAGTACACAAGGGTCTTGGATTAGGTGCTACGAGAACGAGCGTGTGTGGTCAATTTCATAGTTCTCGTAGCACTAATGAGCAAGTGGTTATCCTTACCCAGAAATCAAATATCGCATTGAAATGAATGGAAAATGGAGTAATAGTTTTCATCTATCAAATCGCAAAGGTATAAGCTATCTGATTCAGTTGACTATGATCAGCTTTACACACCCAATATAAATAGTGTTAAAGACAGTTGCGAAGGTGATGCATGTTTGTCTTCTCTTCCCGAGGTAAGCATTATAAACTATGAAATGTTATTAAATGTATTTAGTGTTATAAATAATTAAGAAAGTGTAATATTTTACTTTAGGGTTTGCGTAAATATGACTTCTTAGTGAATGACCTTTTCACTCTTTTAGTGAAAGGAAGGGTACACATCAATTATAGTACCCAAACAGAAATGGTATGTGGGTATAAATTGACCCTAACTATAAGGCCAGTAAGTATTAAAACTCCAATCATTTGTAGTGCACCCTTGCCTTGTTATAAAGAAGGCGATGAGGTAGCCACATTGCTAGAAGCTCATAGAAGCTTCATGCCTTGCCTACGGATTAGATACGTCTCACTAGTGAAGAGGTAATAACATTTGACATCATCATTAAACCTTATTTTTACATCGTTTATACCTTTTTCGCATATATATGCTTAATACATATTTTTATTATTATTATGAATAAAGGAATAAAAAAAGACTGCTCCTAAGAGAAAAAGGAAGAGAGGTACTAGCAGAAACGACAACACAAAAGAGGGTGATACTAAAGGAAAGATATCAAAATTAGAAAAATCAGTTGTCCCACAGAAGATTCCATCTTCAAAAAAGAACCAACCTCCACTAGTATTGGCTTTATTATATCTTTATGCCCAAAATTACCTCAATAATAATTATATTTTCATTGATTATTGTCCTGAGTATATTGGGAGGGGTGACACTACTTATATAGTATCAGCAATTGACATAAGTGACATTTATAATTATGAATGGATGTCAACCACGAGTGTTGCCTTATATGTAACGTAAGTATTATTTCACATGTCAGATTTTAGTACTTCTTATTACATTAGAATTTTTATGACCTCTTATATGAGTTATCAGTTATTAACAAATACAAATTGTTATTGTCCTTCATAGGTTGGTAGTTAGTCGTACTACAATGGAGGGAATGTTGTTCTTTATTATGTTTGTGTGCCTATACTACATAACTAACAATACTACATTAAGAGAAGGTAGGCACATAACTATTTATTAGATCATATTTTGATTGAGGGATATAACAATCTTTATCTCATTCCTCACCTAGAAAATAAAAATTAGTTTTTATACTCCATCTGACCTTATCATAATAAATTCTATATATTTGATTCTAATCGAACATATGATGTACTTTTACGCATCGTTTGTCATAGTGGAAAAAAATTTATTGACATGTTAGTATAATTTTTACTTCTTACTTCATTAGCTTATTTATGCATTTATTCTCCTTTAATTATTTTAGATATATATAGTTACAATATTGTATATCCATCTCTATTTATTAGGACACTATAGACGGCATATTAGAGGAGAGGTAGGAATGGTGTCTCAGACCCAAAGAGTCTTGAGTATGAGCATATTTTGTATTTTTTTTAATTCAAATTAATATCTAATAGTTAGAGAGCTAACTGAATTCATTTGATAGTATCCACAATAGTAGAATAGCGATGATTATGGATACTATGTATGTAGAACAATGGATATAATAGTCCAAAAAAGATTGGTCAGTATAGATCCAAGCCATGTATGTTTTTTTTTCTATTTTTTTTCTATTAATGAATCATGACATATATATTTGGTACTTGACTTAATTACTAACTGAGTAATCAAAACATGTGAATTTGTAGTTTGTCACTGGTGGTTATGCACAAGGTTAGAAATATAATGATGATAAAATTGATGAAGTTAGAGACCAATGGGCCAAACACATGCAATTATACATTTGCTATTAGGGAGGGATATATATTCTACATGCATGTTCAAGTTTGTATTTCACCTACGTCTTTTGGTCATCTAGGTTATAATCTCTGGACTTTTGACTTTGGAGTATAAAGCTATCAAGTTGTGGTACACCTACTAATTTTGATTCTTGGGTATGCCTGGTGTATTAAGACATACTAATTATAGATTGATTAAAAATATGTAGTATCATTTAGGAGGAAGATAAGCATGTATATATGAATTGATGTTGTTTTACATTATAGATTTCATAAATATTTTAACATACAATTGTGTATGTGGGCTAGAACAAAATATCAAGAATACAAAAAAATAGAAAAGTTTTAATAATGTTTTTTGTTTACTTAAAACCATTATTATATGATGTTTTAATAACAATTTTAAGTAAAAACCATTATTAAAACCATTTTTAAAAATATTTATCAATAAAAACTATTATTAAATGTTCACATTTAATCTAAATTAGGTTTCAATAGATGTGTAATCAATGATTAAAACCCTAAATTGAGTGTGCTAATTTTAATAACAATTTAAACCAAAAAACATTATTAAAACATCTTCAGCATAAGGAATAACTCCTTTAAGCACTGTAGCCTCACGAATTACACTATCTATAAAGCTCTTATCTTTTCTTATTGCATTACTCAAAAGTGGAGTAGCAATAACACCTAGAGATATATAATTTACTCTTATCCCATATTCTCCCAACTCTACACACAAGTTCTTCATGAACCCTACAACCGCATGTTTTGATATGGTATATGCATGCGGTGATTCACCATAAGTCACAGAAGAAATGCTTGATGTAAAGAGAATGAACCCACTTTTAGCAGGGATCATAACCTTTTGGGGTCCCTCCTTAATTAAGGGGGTTTCCCAAAGCAATAATAATAATAATAATAATAATAATAATAATAATAATAATAATAATAATAATAATAATGGAGATGACGCATGCATAGTAGAGTTGCAGAGATAATTAATACTCTGGACCTCTTGGAATTTGGAGAAGACAAGTGCATTTCACTATGTACAAGTAACTAAGGTTCATTGGCTCAAATTAATGGGAGAGCATTCTAAGAATCATCCTATGTCTTATGAGTTACCCCCATTATAATCCTATAAATAGGGGTTTTTGGGAAGGCTTAGATCATCACAAGCAAAGCAAGAAATCCTCTACATAAAGAGAGAAAGTGAGAGCCACTACAAAAGTGAGGTGCTTGAGAAAAGTTCTCATATTTTCTCAAGCGAAGTTTGAGTGATCCACCACTTAATTGGTGAGAGAGTCCATCCTTTGTAATCCATCCTTTTTTGGACAAAGAAGTTGAGTGAGCCTCTAGTTCATACTAGAGAAGAATTACTTGTAATCATACTATCATCATAGTGGAAGGTTCGTGCTTTTTCCCTTCAACTGTAAGGGTTTATCATGTAAAAATTTGGTGTCTTCTATTTTTGTTATTTTTGTTTTGTCCATTTTTATCACACAAGGAAGGAAAAGGTATTTTGCTATCAACTTGTCCATTTTCCCCAACATAACCCTAGATGCATGTTTGGCGCCTAAAAATTCTCCATAAACATTAACATCAAAAACTTGTTTAAAGTTGGCATTGCCTGTATCCAAAATGTTTCTATCTATCTTTCCACATATGCCGTCATTATTGAACATGATGTCAAGCTTTCCAAACTTCGATATAGCGAGATCAACTACATTCTTCATGTCTAGGTCATTAGTTACGTCGCAATGGACATAGTCGATGGTGTCAGTATTAGAGCTAATGCTGATGTTCGAGCATATCCACTTGCCCCTATCATCTTGGACATCGGTGATTATAACTTTGGCACCATGTTGGATGAATAGTCTTGTTGTACTCTCACCGAATCCACTTGCACCGCCTGTTATAATCGCTATTTTTCCTCTTAACTTGGAAGTTTAATAAGGCCATTAGTTTGATTTTTTATTTATAGAAAACCTCTAAGGGAAAAATGAAAAAAAAAACACCATATAAATGACCACAAGCACCATTATTAAAAATGTTAATATATTGAGAGAGGAGAAAGTGATGTGGTTTTTATCAAAGTAACGGAAAGTTGGATCAAAATTTGTAGTAGAAGCTGTCACCCACAATCTAATGCAAAAAGAATGAGGTGAATTGGTGGATTATGGACGATGAAATTGAAGATACAAGTGAAGGTACTTGACAGATTTGTATAACCTTCAAATATGTCGAGATTTAACATAGTTTTGAGGAAGGATTATCCCAGATCTTCCTTACTCAATGTAGACCCAAAAGGAAGGATTAGACTTTATCTCTCATGCTCAAAGTTTTATCAAAATTCTTATTATTCATTATACTCAATTCTCTGCCCACAAAGTTGTGCACAACATGGTTTATATAGGAGAAGGAATAAGCTTGGTGGTGACTAGCTTAAACCATCCGAGTTTAGGCCCTTAATTCAGCCCATTAATCATGGTTGAATTAAGCCCATATTAACCTTAATCCAAAGCATAATATCATTGGTTAAATGATACAAATGATTAATACTACAAAGCTATACAATAGACTAAGATACATACATGAAATTATATCCATACCCTAACTTACATAAAATATACTTATGGTTAGGGTTTACAACAAGTTTATAAAAATAATGAATATCATCACTCTATCTCTTGTTGTAATGTATCATCCCATGTATGTCATAGCCTTGCATGCCTTGGAATACTTGTACATATCAATGTGTATGAACATCATCTTCTTGCAAATATGTAACATACCTACAAGAATAACTTGAATGGTTTTTAATGTCAAGCATAATTAGAATTATCAAGAATATTTAACATGATAAGCTCCAATATTAAGAAAGCTAAATCATTTTCCTTATCTTGAGGATTAGAATGAATATGACAGTCATTATGTTCAATGGATGTTCCTGCATCAGAAAGAGGAGAGTTTAAACTTGTGACATTTGGTAATATATAATGAGTTGATTTTAACCTCTAGATCAAGCTGCATAGTATAACCACATTAATTCCGTTGAAAAGAATAATGATAGGTGGCAATCGGAATAGACAAGTTGGGTGTTGATCAGGTTACTGTGGGTTGGGTTGTTCTTGGATTAGGTTATTTGTGATTCATTTTTTGTGGTTTGTTTTGGGTCAAGTTTGGTTATTTTGTGTTTAGATCATTTTAGGTCGCCTAATTGTTCAGGTTAGGTCAGGTTTGGGTTTAAGTCTTTGTAGATCCAGATTGTATCTGCTTAATTTATTGGGTTAGGTTGAGTTTGATTTGAAATAGTTCGGTTTTGAGTTGGGTTGGGTTCAGATTATTTCAAGTTAGCTTGTCAGGTCAGGTCAGGTTCATGGATGTAAACGAGAAGGATTTTACCCGAAATTCGATGGGTTTTATCTATTGAATACTCAAATGGATATGAATATATGAATATGGATAATGAAAAAAATAACCGTCGAATTCGAGTATGGACACAGGTATGGGATATCTATGTCTATATCCATGCACATACATGTATCCATATCCATATACCCATTTACCAGATATATAATTATCCTTTTATCCTTAATTTTAAAAAAATATAGTATAAATTAAGGTTAAAATGATCATTTGGTTTAACTCTAAATATGTTTATCCGCTAGATAATATGCATTAATGGGTAAATGAATTATTTGTTGGGTAAAAGATATCCAATGAATACTGATATGAATGTGTTAGTAGATATCTGCTAAGGATACGGGTACAAATTTGGGTAATGATTTTCTTATCGGGTACGAGTAAGAGTATGGATGTACCCATCCTGAACCTGCTCCATTTACATCTCTATCGAATCGGATTTGGCCTAAGCAAGGTTTTATTTGGGTGATTTCGTATTTGAGTTAATTGAATGGTCAGGTTTGAGTTAACTTGACGAATTAAGTCTTTTTAGGTTTTGATAGATCGGGTTAGATTCGAGCTTATTGAATCACTTTAGATTTATGTCAAATCATACATTGACCACCAAAATCAATTTAACTCATTAACTTTATAGACAAGAATTAAATTTAACTTCATGTAAGTATGCAATTATTGATATATTTTTTTTTTGTTTATTGCTATGACATTTTGATGTTGTATTTTTACACAAAAAAAATCAATAAAATTAAAATATAGTTGGTGAATAAGTATGTTCACAATAAAAGTTATAAAAATAAGTAAAATTTAAATAATAATATATTATTAAAAACTTTAAATAAATAATAAGACCTTTTTTTATTATAGCTAGTTAATATCGAATTTAGTTTTGTCGAGTTAGGTTGAGTTAATAGCATGCCAATTTGATGTGGGTTGGGTAGATAACGGGTTTGGTTAATGATGGGTTATGGGTTGGCATATGTGATGCACGGGGACGGCAGTCAGGTGTCGTCCCCCCGTCCCGGAAACGTCCCCATCCCGGAAATTCCTCGGAAACGTTTTCTGATTAAAAATTATATTAAAATTATTTAATTAATATTTTTGTTAAAAAAATATTATTTAATTAATATTTTTGTTAAAAAATATTATTTAATTAATATTTTTGTTAAAAAATATTATTTAATTAATATTTTTGTTAAAAAATATTATTTAATTAATATTTTTATTAAAAAATAATTATTAATAATTAAAATTAACTTATATAAGAACTAATTTTAGAAATTTTGTATTTTTCTCTCTTAATTTTAATATATTTAATCTATTTTTAATATATATATATATATATATAATTTTTTTGACGTTTCTTGTCGTCTCCGTTTTCTAAATTTTAAAAAAATGTCATTTCCGTGTTTCGTCTCGTCCCCGTTTCCCCGTCTCCGTCCCCGTCCCCGTACAACACTGGTTGGCATTAAGTCGGATCACTTATATCTGAGTGAGTGTTATATTAGAATTAGATTGGATCGGATTGATAAATTTATTGAGTTATATCGAATCGGATATTGTGCGGGTTGAATCTAATAGGCCGGGTCATCTTTTGCTAACTTTAGGAATAATCATAACATTATAGTTGATTGTATTGGGTTAAAGCTTAACCCTATGATATTATGTCTAGACCTGAACAACTAATAAAATGGCGGCTCATCCCCCCCCCCCCACCCGCATTTACATCTAACAATAAATCCCGGAAAATCTGACCTAAAAAGCCATAAGTTGGTTTTTTTGTTACACTTTTCGTCCTTAAAATCAGAAGTTGAAATATATTTGTCGGCTGTCATATTAGAAAAAAAAAAATAGTACACACCACTAAATTAAACCTCCTAGCTAGTGTTAAAGACGGGAATATTGAAATGATGTGGAATAACAATTAACACATACCTCTGAGATATGGGAAGAGCAAGATCAATACTGCCGTTCATTTTCTTTTCAACTACAGTCCAATTGCTATCAGCGAGCAAACGGAAGACGACGCTGATCGAACCCTACTACAACGTTTGTGGGCAGCTCACACTTACAGCTGACTGCTAGCTAGTATATATTGGGAAAGAGGCCGAGGTAGGGATGTAAACGGGGCGGGTATTACCCGAAATCCGACGGATTTTATCCGACGGATACTTAAACGGATATGGATAAACGGATATGGATACGGATATGGAGGATAGAAAAAAATATCCGTCGGGTTCGGGTACGGATACGGGTATGGGATATCCATACCCGTACCCGTAACCATACCCGTATCCATATCCGTACCCGTTTACCCGATATATAATTACCCTTTTACCCTTAATTTTAAAATAAATATAGTATAAATTAAGGTTAAAATTGTCTTTTGGCTTAACTATAAATGGGTTTATCCGTCGGGTAATGGATTTATCCGTTGGACAATATTCATTAACGGGTAAACGGATAATCCGTCGGGTAATGGATATCCAACGGATACGGATACGGATATGTCAACGGATATCCGTTCGGGTACGGGTGCGGATTCGGGTACGGATTTTCTTATCGGGTACGGATACGGGTATGGTAATACCCGACCCAAACCCGCCCCGTTTACATCCCTAGGCCGAGGATCTTAGTCATATAGCACTACCATTTATACATATGAATAGGATTTTGAGACTGAAAATTCATTGTCATGATACTTTATACGGTCCTAATATATAAACTTTACTATGTATTACCCTATTAGTACTATCAGTAATATATATGCATAAAAAAAAAAATCAATCTCATTTTTTTTTCCGTATGTACAAATATTTCAATTCGTGGCAATTAAGGTGGTTGCAATAAATTGATGAGCAACAAGTGCACATGGCAAATCTTGCAAGTTGTACAACTTGGACAGTGAAGATTTTAACGAAGGAGCACTACTTAGCAGCGATATAGGCGGCTTCAAAGAACATTAAATAAATTTCTCAATATTGGCCGTACGCAACTCATCGTCTCGTGTTATTAATTCATAGACCTGTAGTAGCATCCGATTCCTACTTACTAACTACTACTTGCCTCTCGCAATGAAGCCTAAAATAAATAATTCATATATTGACAATAAATCTTTAAAATAACTTAAAAGAAGGGTTATATTATAAAATTAAAAATTAAAAATTAAAAAAACATTAGGCCATCTATTTCACATCAGGAGTACTTAGTGACCAAGTATAATACTTTATCAACATATATCAATTTGATTATAATACTCTCAAATTTACTATTTAAAATTTTCATTTTATGAAAGCTTTAGTTATAAAATAGTAAATGGTATTGCCACACCTAGTATAAGTATAATTTCTTATATCATTCTTATACCAAGTGCTAAAGCCAAATGTTACTTTCCTTCAATTAATAACAAACATATAAACAAAAACATAGATTTCAATACATAATAACACAGCCTTGATAAGCCCAAAACATCATACCAAGAGAAACAATCTAATGAGGGGGGAAAAATATAGAAGGGAACACAAAAGTTAAAGGAAATCTAGCTCAAAAGATGTGGGGTGGATCGTAGATAATCCTAACTCTCAATCCCAACAAGAACTCACAAGGCTAAATCCTCAATGTTTTTTTTTTAATAATTGGTCAAAAGCTCCATAAAGGAGACAGAAATAAAAACACAACAAGAGAGAAACACCTATAACAAGCAATCCAACACAGCTACCCTTAAGAAGAAACAGAAAAGGGAAGAAAGTAAAATAAAACGGCTTACAACTACCTAATTTTTGAAAACCACCCACAATATGAAAAAATCTATCTCTTTAGCACACGCTCCATAATAACATCAACCTAAGACAAGTTAGTGTTTTCCTATTAGTGCTTAGGCATTTTGGACAATATCACTGATAGTGTAGGCGAGATAAGGATTTGTATCCTTCACCCATAAGCCAACTCAAAATTGGACACTCATCAGCATTCACTTATTACAGACTTCTGCACCTTTGAAGATAATTCTATTTTTAGTTTTCCATATGATTCATATAGTGACAAAGAAGGTAGCGGTCTAGATGCTATCCTTTAAGCCCTTTTTTTGGAAACTTGGCCAAGCTAAGAAGACATCAACAGTACTCAATGGCATCACCTATTCCGTCCTGAGCCATTTACATATTTCGTATCATAACTGACCAGTAAAGGAGCATTGTAAAAATAGATGGTTAACTGTCTCTATATCTGTATGGTAGTAAGGGCAACTGGCATCCTATGGGCTGATAAGATAGATAATAAGAAGCTTATCCTTTGTGTTAAGTTTTTTTTGAACCAATGAACCATAAACCAAGCAAGAAACTCATTCCGTGGGGGATCAACTTCACTCCAGATTCTGTTGAAATCTTCGCAAATGCCTCCCAAATTAATTTCCTCTTCCCAATGTGCATCACTAAATGATCTGACCGAAAACTTTCCACTTCTATCTTTACTCCAAAAACCTATATTCGATCTTTATTTGTAAGGGAGAGCTTGATTGATGATTTGTAGTAACTAACATTCACTTTCCCCTTCCCACATAAAAATATTTTTCCTCCACATGATGTTCCAATGCCATACAACCCTATACCACATGCCCATATTTGCTACCTTTTTATCCCGTTGGTAAGACACTAAGAATAATATTGGAAAACTCTAACTCAACTTTCCTTGACCAGTCCAATCGTCATGAAAAAAACTAAACTTCTTCCCATCACCTAAGCTAAGCTTCAAACCCCTAGCTATTAGGTCTCTTTTCTCATCCTACTTTATAATTTATGTCCATGTGCCTCTACTTCCATTCCATCCTAGTATCTCGAGCACCTCTCTCTGATTCTCTCAATAGATGGCTTGAATAACCGACTTCCACATGACTCCATTAGTAGTGAAATATCCCCACCATCATTCAAATATTAAAGCATTGTTTTTAATCACCAAATCATCAATACCCAGACCTCCCCTTTGCTTCGGTCTTTGAATGGCTCTCCATCTGATTAGGGGAAAACTTTTCTTGTCGTCGTTTCCAAACTAGAAGAAATTTCTTTAAATTCTAATAATTTATTTGACAACACCTTTAAGGATATTAAAAAGGCTCATATAGTAAAGAGGTAGGCTGTTGAGGATACTTTTGATTAGAACGAGTCTTCTTTCCCTAGAGAGCACTCTCGCTTTCCAACTAGTTAGCCTATCCTACATTTTTTCAACCACCGGTTTCTATGTCAGCATGCTCCTTGGATTAGCTCCCAATGGAAGTCCTAGATAAATGATCGGAAAGCTAGTGATACAGCAGTTAAGAATACTTGCTGGTGAAGTTAGTAACTTTGAATCAGCTTCCAAATTGATCAACTCTAACTTTGAGAAGTTTATATCCAAACCAGAAATAAGGTAAAAATAGTTGAGCAGTCTTCTCCGATTTCTAACCTAGTCCTCCAATGTTGAGTAAAAGACAAATGTATCGTTAATGTATTGAAGGTGGGTCACCTCTAGCTAGTAACTACCAATCTTGAAACCTTGGATCGACCCCAAACTAGTACCTCTTCTGATTATCTGACTCAAACCTTTAGTAGCCAAGACAAAAAGGAAAGGGGAAAAGGGGTTCCCTTGTCTGAGACCTCTCTTCATTTTGAAATGAGGGGAATGAGTTCCATTGATTAAAATCAAGATGCTTGTAGTTGTAAGACATTCCTTAATCCATGATCTCTAGATTTTTCCGAACCCCATGATCTCCAGCACTAAGTCCAAATAATCCCATCTGAGAGAGTTAAAAGCTTTTTAAAAATATAACTTTACCATAAAACCCTTTTGTTTTTTGTGATTCGTAAACCAATGAACCACTTCCTTTGCAAGTAGAGCCCCATCGGTGATACTCCTACTGGCTATAAAAGTTGTTTCGTTGATACTTACTAGAGATGGCAAAACATACTTTAGTCTATCTGCCATAATCTTTTCTATAACCTCATAGACACATCCGACCATACTAGTGGGTCTAAAATGCCTAGCCTCTTTAGCATTCTAGATTTTGGGAATAAAAGAGACTAGAGTAGTCTTCAATACTCTAGGAAGTTAACCCAAAAGGAAGGAAACAAGGACAAAATATGTGAAATATTCTCCCACAATTTCTAAATAAATCCCAAATGAAAACTATCATAACCGGGGGCCTTCATAGACTCACAGACCCAAGCAGCTACTCTAACTTCATCTCTTTACGGCATGTGTTCAATCTAGGAACATTGCTTGGTGGTAATCTTTCTATAGCCCTCATTCGACATATGTGTCAAAGGTAAATTATGCTCACTATAAAGCTCCTGAAAATAAGAATTAGATTATTTGTAATACCCTCGTGATCTCTAATCAAAAGGATGATCAATTTTCTTTTTCTTATAGTTTCCAATGAGTGGAAGTATGTAGTATTTCTATCCTTCTCCTTGAAACCTCTAACTCTTGAAATCTGCCACCAGTAACTCTCTCCTCTTTTATGCCAAAGCCATAATTGTCGTGGGATAGTTGTCTTTCTAGTCATTAACACTTCAAAATCCAATCTACTGCTATCAACTTAATCCAGAATCTACATCTCCTTCTCAAACTTGAGAATGTCATGCTCAAAATTTCCAAAAACACTTTTATTCCACTCCTTCAAGGGTTCTTTAAGCATTTTCAACTTCTTGTGATAGTCATGAGTACCCATATCGTGCCAATATTTTTCGATAAAACCTCTAAACTTATGGTGCTCGAGCCACATGTCCCACGATCTGAACGGTTTGGGTCCCTCAACCCCAATGCAATTGAAAGCCAAATTGGATTATGGTCTGAATGAGACTTACCCAAAGCAAAACACATAAGATTTGGGAAGTTAGTAAACCATCCCACATCAACAAAAAAAACCCATCCAACAAGCTTGCCTATGCCAATAAAACTCCATGTTTTCCAGTTTCAACTCAATCAGGAGCATCTTATTGACCCACTCATTATACACCCTCATTCCACTAATTATGGTGATTCCTCCCCTCCTTTCCTTCTGCCATCTAACCTTAGTGAAATCTCCCATTATCAAGATCGGTGAAATATGATTCTTATTTATCTTGAGCAGCTCCTCCAGAAGCTCCAATCTATCTCTCAACACTGAAGAGCAATAGACCAAAAGGATGTTGCATGCAAAATTAGAGGGAAGGAAAAATCCTTCAATCAAAATCCAACATGAGCCTGAGAAAACATGCCCTGCCTTAGAATTATTCGAATCCCATCCCAAAATTAGGCCCCCATTTCTACATTATGCTATGACATCAAACCATTCAATTGAACTCTAGTTCCACACCCTTCTTTTCAATGTATCCAACCCTGAACTATGCTTGGTTTCTACCAAAATTAGGATCCAAGGCTTCTTTCTAGCCACTAATCCTTGGATTCTTGAGATTTTACCTTGTGCTCCAGCCCCATGGACATTCCAGGTGATAATGATCATGGTTGGACACTATATCTCCCTCATCACCCTTCCTTCTTCTTCTCCAATTCAAGATTTCTTATGCTGCACAATCCTTTGGCTTCCTCTTATCTTTGTAAAGTAAATATTTCCCATTACATAGGTAGGAGACCATAAAACAAAACATATTAGTTCAACAGTATAGAGTAACACATTATACAAAACTAATATAAAAAAAACCAGCACAAAACATATAAAAAACATCATAATAAAACATGGTATGAAATATAGAAATATTCATATGATGAATAAAATACAACAATTATATCAAATAACAATACTCACCAAAACCACATACCCCTCATACTCATTCATTTATAACATTATGAAACTTAACAAACCAAACATATAAGATATGTTTTCTAAAGTACTGATTAGAAACCATCTCAACATAATAATCATAACCTTTATAATATATCTCAATATCAAAATCAATAATACCCATTTCACCACAGGTAGGGCTCAAAGTCATAATACAATTTAAATTTTATAATATCAGAAGTAGGAACAAATGTTACTGGCGACTAGGGCTGTAAATGAGCTGAGTCAGTTTGGTATTCGGCTCGGCTCGTCTCGTTAAAATCTCAATTCAACTCTTTCATTTAGTTAAATGAGCTGAGCCCGAGCCTCATTTTAGGGTCGTTTATTAAATGAGCCAAGCCCGAGCTTGAAAAAGCTCAGCTCGTTTCATTTGTTGGCTTTGGCTCGTGAGCTCGGCTCGGCTCGACTCGTTAAAAGCTCGGTTTAGCTCGTGCGTTTAGTTAAACGAGCTAAGCCCAAACATCACTTTATGCTCATTTAGTTAAACAAGCCGAGCCCAAGCCCAAGGGTATTCAGCTCGGCTCGGCTCGTTTACAGCCCTATTGGCGACCAATCTAATAATAATTTCTTATTAATAATAATCATTCCCGCTTTTATTTCTTCGAGGGAATACAATAATGAACTGGAGACATAAAAGTGCATTAGTCATACTGATGCACGATACATCATCATACCCTACCAACCATCCAACATAAAGGCATTACCATCATGGTATCCACCAAGAAAAAGAATGATGGGAGTCTTTATCTATTCATAGATTATTGGGGTTTAAACTAATTAATGGTAAAAAAAACTAATATCCTCTTCCTAAGATGAATGACTTGTTCAATCAGCATTAACATACTTTAATCTTCTTTAGTATCAACTTGAGGTTGGATTATCATTAGTTTTGCATTATTGAGGCGCACATATTGAAGATGACCTTTAGGAAATGATACAAAAACTATGAGTTCACAGTGATGCCTTTTGGGTTCACCAATGCATCTACCATATTTATGGACCTAATTGTAAGGATTTTTTTCATCATTCCTCAATTAGTTTGTGGTTGTGTTCATCAATGATATTTTGATGTACTCTCAAAATTGAGAGGATTATGAGAAGCATCTTTGCACTATTTTATCACTCTTTAGAGAGCAAAAGTTGTATTCTAAAATCTTTTAAGTGTGAGTTTTAGATTAGAGATGTTGCATTTTTAGGTTATGTGGTGTTAATGGGATGAGTCTCCCTAGATTTAGAAAAATTTTAGGTAGTGATCGAGTGGAAAGCACAGACTAGAGTCCCAAAGGTTCGTATTTTCCTTGGTTTAGTTGGGTACTCCAGTTTCTTAGTTTGCTAAAGATTTGGAGTTCTTATCTTTATGGGACTCTATGTAGATTTTGATTAACTATAGAAGCACCAAGTATGCATTAACTAAAAAGAAGTTGAATATGAGGCATACGAAGTGGGTAGAGTTGGTGAAGAATTATGATATTGAGTTAACCTACTATAAGGGTAAGGCCAACATTGTTGTAGATGCCTCGAATAGGAAGATATCATATTCCTTTAGTATATTATGGTGTCTAATTGGTTTCTTGAGGAGATTGGTGACATGATACTTAAGTAGATCCGACATAGTAATTTTGAGGTATGGATGAGTGCCTTACTGATTACAACAATAATTTTTATAAGATTCGAGTGGGATAGCCTAGGGATGTTGAGCTTGAGATGATTCGATAGATGATATAGGACAATTGAGCTAAGGGTTTTTGGATTAATGTGGATGGAAGCATTTGTTATAGGGATCGTTGGTGTGTACCACAAAATTGAGTTGATCTAAAGTGCCATATATTAGAGGGAAATGACTTTATTATGCATTCCGTCCAACCAAGAGGTGTATAAGGACCATGAGAGGATCTACTGATGGGCTCATATGAAGTGAGAGGAAGAAAAGTTTATATCAAGGTGCATGACCTATTAGAAGGTCAAGATCGAGCACCTAAGGTATGTATAGCTAATCCATCCCTTAGAAGTTCTGAAGTGGAAGTGGGACTCCATCTAGATGGATTTTATGAGTGAGATACCGAGGGGTCATAGTAGGTGTGATAAGATCTTGGTGATCATCAACAGGTTTACTTAGTCAATTTGTGCTGATGAAGTTAACTTGGACTAAGGACTAGTTGCTTAATACTTATAGGAGGTTTTTAGTGAGTAGGTATGGTACACCTATTTACATATCATCCAATTAGGATTAAATATTCCTTTTGAACTTCTAGAAAAATTTGTAGGATGCTATGAGCACAAGATTGAGGATGAGAAGCACCCTTGACCTAGCTACAAATGGGTTAATTGAGAGGACGGTTTATACGCTAAAGGATATGTTATGGGCTTGCATTTTAGACTTTTGAGATAGTTGGGAGGAACATATATATTTGGTTGACTTCTTATACAACAATAGTTATCATATTAGCATAGAGATGGCACACTTTAAGGCACTATATGTACGCAAGTGTTGGATTCCCCTATATTGGAACGACATCAACAAGATTGTTATACTTGGACCAAAGATGATTAAGAAGGAAACTTAGCAATCTTGGTTGATCCAAGAAAGGATAAGAGCAGCTTGGTTTATCATGAGAAGAACTATGCAGATTAGAGGAGTCGTAGTGATGCATTTGAGTTAGGATAGAGTTCTATAAAGGGTTTCACTCACTAAGGGGGTATAGGGATTTGATAGGAAGGTTAAGCTGAACTCAAGATAAATTAGTCTTTGTGAAATTCTTGATAGTGTTGGAAAGGTTTCATATCTCCTAGTACTTCCACTAAAGTTAGCCCGAGTTCATAACATCATCCACATCTCTTAAATGAGGAAATACATCAGAGATCCATCCCACATGATCAGACCCGATAAAATTGAGCTTGAAGACTCTTTATCCTATGAGGAGGTACCATTGTAGATTCTCAACACAAAGGTGCACTGGAAGCTAATGAGCTCATTTCCACTCGTGAAGATTCTTTGGAGTTGTCATGGAGGAAAGGACAAGACAATGGAAACAAAAAAAGAGGACATGCATGAGTCGCATCCTGTGCTTTTCAACACAAGTATGTTAGGCTTTAAGGTTCTTTCTCTTTTAAGGTATTTATCCTCATTAGTTTTGTGTTAACACTGATAAAGTTATCTATCGAGATCCAATCAATAATAAATAGACATGCTTATCAGAATAATTATCATGATATACTTAACATGACCAAAATACCCCTAGGGCATAGAATAATAATAATCATGCTAAAACATACATTTCTAAAACATCAAATAGCATACTTCCATACCTAACAATGATTAATACATATTAAACATTCTTATATGAATATATATTACATTACACTTAAATGACAGGCATAAAATAGTATTAATTATGCTAAAAATGCACCTAATCATATTCAACCTATCATATTATACATATGTGACATATATAATGTATTTACGACCTTAAACCCATTTGAACATATTTTCATACATATAATAATTTATACAAGTTTACATACTCTATTTTACCATATTTCGTGCTAGCATTATCAAGTAAATGTTTTTAATGTGATGAATATGCTTAATAAATTTTATACATCAAAAACCTCAATATGCTATCATGTGATATCTCACATTTAATTAAAGTATAGGGATTACAAAATTTCCAGCAAAATCACAAATTATGGGTAACTAATTAAATTTTATTTAGCTCCACTACCCAAACTTTTATACCTAAAGATAATAGCACATGAACCATATTAATATTTGAATAATAAAATAATAATTTTATTTAAATATTTATTAGACAAAAATTATCAAAATTTCCCTAAGTTAAAATGGGGTAAAATATATTTACAAACCTCATATTGCTTATGTAGCATAAGGTGGGCATGCAAGAGCCTTTGGGGGAAGTTGGTGGCTGGTGGAGGTGATCACCTAAAGTGAACATAGGGGTGGCAAGGTATAGGAGTTGGCAGTAATAAGGGTGGTTATTAGTGCTGGAGGCAATAACCAAGGATGAGGAATTTGGTGTCGTGTGATAAGGGATATGGTTTGGAGGATGGATGGTGCGATGGTGGTCAAGGTAAGGTCAGGGGAGGTGTACAATGATTAGTGAGGGATAATGGAGAGCTGGGGAAATGATGTGTTAGTGGAAAGGGATGGAGTTGGGTTGCAAGGAAGGGAAACTTTGCAATGAAGGGGAAATGGTAGAAATTTTTGTAACTTTCAGGAGGGGAACAACACTACATATTGCAATTAAAGGGTAGCATAGTGATGCGAGAGCATCCTCATTTGATAATCACTATCTCGTCATTATTTTTTTTTCAAGTTTGAGAATCACAAACCTCTCCTTACTTGTAAAAATTAATCACTCCTTAAAAATTAGTCATCTAAGCCATGTAAAGCCATGCAAACCTTGTTAACCTCTTTTTATCACCCCCAAAAAACACCCAAAAATTGAGCCACCTTTAGCCACATTTTTTCCTCTAATTTTCCCACCATATTTATCCCATTTTCTTTAATATTTTAGCCCTAAAAATACCACAAAAACTCAGCTCTTTTGCACCCATATCAGCCACACAAAACAAACACAACCACAAGTTTCTCTCAAGTTATATGTCAAGTCCTTCTCAACACTTGGGAGGAACAATGCAGCTATAAGGCATTCCTTACTCCTTTTTTTTCTCTCACAAGATTAAAATAATCTTTACCTCTTTTCTTATGAATCAAGTGGCAGCTACATGAATTAGACATGTAATAGGGAGTTCCATATGTTCAAAAATCTACAGCAAAATACCCTACTATGATCAAAACTTATGGTTGGGATATTAGGTAGACTTCTTCATTTTTTTTTAGCTCAAATCATATGTATTAGTTGGCTAAGTTGTAAAATTTAATCCTACACTTCATCTATAAGTGGTAATTATAGAATGAAATAAAAAACACAACTCATTGGCTTTAATATTTTCTCTCTAGTGAAAATAAAGAGCCTCCCCCTTCTAACTCAAGTGTAAGAGTTTGAAGTTTGGAAAAATCTTCCAATATTTATCCTAAGAGTTTATACCTTAGGCGGTTTATGTGAGTATTGATTGAAGGAGTCATCAAGAATCAATTTTATTCCCTCAATTCTCTCACCATTCTTCTCTTTAATTATTGTTTTTCTAAGTTAAATTAGAATCCACCTCCTAACATGACCCAAGTTGGGTCTCATATACATCACATAGGGAGGTGGTTTGGATAAGCTTTGAAGGATAGAGAAGACCAAATATGGTTGAGAAGGAGAAGACAAGGTTCCAACTAGTGGCTAGTAGTGGGAAGAGGGAAAAGTTGATGAGATTTGGTGGTGAAGTGTGGTGATTATTAGTGTAGGTAGAATGGGAACGGTGAGGGGGTGATGTGTTTTGGTAGTTGAAGGTAGTTTTCACTGAGGAAACTGCACAAGGAAAAGGGGAGGGAGAAGGAATAAGAAGAAGAAGAGGTAGGATCTAGGAGGCTGGGTTCTTGGTGTAGATAAAATGAGAGGGGGAAAGGAAAGTGGAGAAGGGGAAAAGAAGGGAAGGGGTGCATATATGTATGTAATACATGCATATACTCATGGCTTGTAGGTGAAGGGAAGGGGAAGGGTTTAGGTGTGTAGGGGCAAGCTAGTGAAAATGGTGGGGGTGGAGGGTTGGGCATTGGTGACAAGGAATTGGTGGTGCAAGGATAAGTGGGAGAAGGCAAGAACAATAGGGGTGGCATACTATATGGTGGGGAATGAAAAGGAGAAGGATAAGGGGGTAAGGTGCTTAAGGCCTTTTATAGCTTATAGGGGAGATAAGAAAGGAAAGAGATAAATTTGACTAATGAAGAGAAGAATAGGAAAAAGAAAGAAAGAAAAATAAATGGGTTGGGTTGGTAGGCCGAGGTGGAGAGAAAGAGGAAATGAAAAGGAAATGAAAAGAGAAAAAATAAAAAGGAACAATGAAAAGAAAAACTTTTAGGATTAGAATCAAGTTAAAATATAAATTAATTGGGATTAATATAAGATAATATATTAGAGAATTAAACTAATTCCACCCTGCATATAGAAGTATGTAATAACCTACAACCACCCAATATATCTGTTAGGTTAGGGGTGCTCGTAGCATAGTAAATTTTTGGCTTATAACTTGCCCACCAATTGAAGAATAAATTGATTGATTTATCCATTTGATACAATTCTAGAGTAAAGCCACAAACTGTTAAATCATATGCCAGATTGATGAGATAAAAGTTGGTCGGTTTGCATGCGAAATTGAGGGTGCATGGCTTAAATATTTTTCTTGAAGGATCTTGACCCATAACCATTCCTTATTTTAGATGATTTCCTATTTAAGTTTAGAAAACATGGCTTGATTCATTTTAGACACTTCCCTCAAACCAAGACATCCACATTCATTTGGAGAAGACATAAATATTTAATGTAGATAGTTCTTATAATATATCAAAAAAAAAATTTAGCTCATTAAATGAAAGGATGAGGAGGTTGACTGGTTGATAATTGTTTGGAATACAAAATATTTGCCTAAACATCAAATTCACTTATGATAACTTGGGTAAGATGGACTATTTATAAAAGATATGATGGTAATGATAGGAATGATAGGAATGGAACTTTACTAATGGTGTTCTTTATGTTAATCGGGATAGGAAAGTATGTGCCATTTACACTTTGAATATGTGTATGTGAGGATTATATAGAGGACCTTGAGCATGGAATTTGGTTTTACTCATCAAGGTACTGAGTGTAAGAAGATAATACAATGGATGTAGAAGGGAGGGTGAGGCCCAAACTATATAGCTCATATAATTTGGAAAATGTTGGCCACTATGGCTTATCATATTTGGGGGGGAAAAAAGAAGGAATCAACGTATTGTTAAACTAGAAAAGGATATTAACTAGACTCATGATATGAAATATAGCGAATGAGATAACAGATAGCTTAGAAAGTTTATATCCATGTAAATCTTATACTAAGCTATTTAAGTCCTTAAGTAGCTTAGATAATAGTCACTTTAGATAGTGGAGTCTTCTTTGCTTTATATATAATATTTGTTTTGGGTAGTAATAAAATACACATTACTTACTAAAACAAAATATGAAGGAAATTATATTTCAAGTAGACATAATATAATCAGAATTGCATGTTGCAATGTATCCAACCTCTGAGGATTAATAACATTAGCACAAATTTCCTTCAGAAAGAAACAAAGCTAATTGATAGCCCTACAAATAAGATTAGGCAAAATATTGCATATTAAATCGGCAACCAATATTGAATGAGAACATGGTGATCATTTGATTTCATTTTCCCTAACTTCAAATATTTCATTAGAAAATGGTTATTGATGTTTGATGAATATCATTCTAGGACCTTCACTCTATAATGATACTTAGATAAAAAGAAAAGATCTTCTATTTTTTAGAAAAAGTATAGCGTACGAGAGGTAAAAAATATCTATTCCCTACTTTATAAGAATGTAATTCTATTCTTTTATCTATATCAATGAGGTATAACCTAGCATTGATGGCATCCTTTATCTTCTCTGGCACATTTATCAATGTACCTATTATATTATCAAATACATTCTTCTCAACTTGTATCACATCAAGACATTATTGCACATATATGTGTTTCCAATATGGAAAGGTTAAAGAATATTCACCTCTTCTTCCACCCACTTGTTGGAATTAACCTTTCTCTTTTCTTTTTACAAATGGCGCATTTAATACCCTCACTTTTTTAAATACATGGAGTCTTTTGAGCATATTTGGAGATCTTGCTCCTTCAACCTTTTCATTGAAATTTTTGATTTGCATACAACAATGATGATCTGTAGGCAAAACTTGGGATGTCCGAGATTGGTGGTCTTTCTAGTCTTTAGTAATTAGATAAATTATATGCCATCATCACAAATTGTGCATGCATAGTGTCTATGCATAAATTTATTTTTATTAAATGTGAGGGATTTCGTACCTAGGCGTCAAAAAATATAAGGCGGGCCCTGATTTCAGCATACTTTTTGTACTAGGGTTGGAGTATCTTCATGGGCCTCTGCAACAATTATGGCAGCACCTGCTTTCTCTAGAAATCCTGGCTCTAAAGGTTAAAGAATATTGATTAATGTTCTGTCGATGATCTCCTAATATTTTACCAGAGAGATGCTACCTCTGCTCCATTGGTTACAACAAACACTTGAGGAAATTGGGGAGGTTTATGGTCTAAAGGTTAACCCCCGAAGAGTAATGCTTATTTTGGTGGAGTCCCTACCGCCGTAAAATAACGAGTCCTGTGAGTTATGCTCTGTGATGAAGGAGAATTTCCGTTTAGATTTCTTGGCATACCACTGGGTACCTCCAGACTGAATGCCAAACACTACCGACCCTTGATAAACTACTGGAAAAAGTTAAATTCTCGGCTACTAAATTCTTGAGTTATGCTGGACGACGAACTTATTCAATCAGTATTAGAAGGTATCCATGGCTTTTGATCTCAAATGTTATTGCTGCCTCAAAAAGTTATTAAGTATGTGGAGGTCATCTGCAGATCTTCCTTTTGGTCAGGACTGGATGAAAGCACGAAGGCTTTGATTGCGTGGAGAAAGATTTGCCTACCCAAAAAAGAGGGCGGGCTAAGGATAAAAAAATGGAAGGAGCCGGAACAAGGCTGCCTATGGAAGATACTTTTAGTAGTTAGTGACACCGAAAAAGAGTTTATGGATGAAGTGGATGCATGGAATTTATATTCACAAGATATCTGTACATGCATACGTTGCTAAGGGTCATCATTCCTAGACTTTCAGGAGGACAATGCGCCATGGTGGTGAGATTCTCCTCGTCATTATAGCTTGTGCTAATGCTTGGGGTAGCAAGTATAGTATTCCGATTGTATGTGAGATTATTTGGCCGAAAGCTGAGTTGCAACCTTGGAGACGTGTGGTTTGGAATCATGGTGGTTTAACACAAATTAATCGTGTGGGTTTTCTGCCAAATCTGCTCTAACCAAAGATAAACTGTACAGATGGGTAGTGTTATCAAATGGTTGTTATGTTGTCTGTGGCTCTACAGAGGAAGATCAAGACCCTTAATGATTAGGTGTAGAATGGCTGAGGCATGCTGATCATATCTAATGAATTAGATGAAAAATTGAAAATGGTGTTTCAACCTCAACCTTGGCAACATTCAGTGGTTGGTCAGAGGAGCTCGTCGATACGGGGGTTTGGGTGGACTGATGGGAATGGCATTGGCAGGATTGGTTTACAAGCTCTGGTGTAACAGGAACTCATCTACTTTCCAACGGAAGACAATGGTACCTAAGATGCCGGTACAGGGGATAGTAAAGGATACAGTAGAAAGTATAACGATTTACTTACTAGTTTGGATCAAGTACGCACTTGACATGAGTTTAGAGCATATATTTATATAATTTGATCTTTTATTGATTGCATATGTTATTTAATTTTAAAAAAATATCAAATCAGTTATTTAATTTTTTAGATAGGATTGATTGAAATATCAAATAAGATCATTAAAGATTAGATTATCGAAGATTAAATAACATAAACAACCCTGCTTATAATGGTAAAACGGAGAAGTGCTAGTTTTTATTTTATCAAAAAAGGGTAGTGCTAGGACGACAATTTGATATACATGTTAATTTATTTGGCTTTCTGGTGTATCCACTAGGATGCATGACACCAGGAATTGAAGATACTGGTATGAATGAACCGGTAGGGCAGAGGAAGCTAGTAATCTTACGAGGCAGATCTTGATTGTCGAAAACTTTTAGGGTATTCTAGACAAGAGAAGAAAAAATTGGGACCTATTGTTTATAAGGATGTATCTGTCATGCATAGTTAGTTACTATAATTTTAATTCAATATTTCACTGATATGATATTAAACTAGTAGAATAGTAGTGAGATCTTCCAATTCTTCGTGTGTTTGGTAGAATCTCATAATCTTAGATAGAATTTAGCTAACGAATCTATATAATAATTAAAATATTATAGATTTTATCTTTAATCTATCTTCACTTTTATTCCTACCATATTTGTTCCTTAGAAGTTGTAGCAACTTACGAACAATAAATTATATTGCCGAATTAGTTTTGCATATGAGAAAATACATTACACCAACAAATAAAGAAAAGTAAAAAATTACAATGAGACCATAGAAATTGACATTCTTTAAAAACAACATAATAATTATAGTTATGGATTAAATAATTAATAAAATCATAGAATTTTAGTTTTGACATTTTTATCCCCATATTAAAATTATTGTTAGCTTCATTTTTTTTAAGTTTTAGTACTTTCTTAGCATCAACTAATGTTCAAGATATGATATACTGTAACATAGAACTTGTTTGGAAGTATTTATAAAAAAAATTGACTTATTTTAGAAAAATTAGACAACATTTTTTATATATAAATAATTATTTTTAAGTAGCTCCAAATATGGAATTAATCAATATATGACTATGGGAGAGATACGAACGTTGTTTGTGTGTGCTTGAATGAATTTACTTATACTCAAGATCGGCCGTGGGAGTGTGAGTATTGCGAGGAATGGACATATATAATCTCATGTAAGTAGTTGAATACAGTTAGGGATAGTATGGATTCTGAATCTGACACAAATTTACTAGATCCATCTCATTTTTAGCTAGTTAGGGTCTATGATTTTTAGACCAGACTGGTCTGGGTCGGATCAAGGTCCATGTGTACCTAAATGAGTTTGGGTCTGAGTTTGAGTCCAACAATTTCAGACATAAATCCAATCCAAACCCGACCCGCCAGACTCGTGTGTGCGCGTGCGTGCGTGCATGTGCATGTGTGTGCATATATAAATAAATACTAATATTATATTTGTCATCATTGTCGTAATATTATTTAAGCTCCTTAATTATTTTTTTAATTTTGTTTTTATATATTTAGTTTATAAGAAATATATATAATATTTTATTCTAAAAGTATTAAAACACAATTTGAAGAGTTAATGTGACTATTTTAAAATGTTTATTTTTTCACTTGAAGGATTTCTTTTAACAAAAAATACATATTAAGCTAAATAAGACATAAATATATTTTTATTTACATAGATTATTAAAATTTTTTTCAAAAATAGATGAATTCATTTAAGACTCATTTATCTACTAGGCCTGATAGATCTAGGTCCGAGTCTGAACTTTAGAGACCCAATAGGTTTGAGTTTAAGTAATATAAACGGATCTAGATCTAAATTTAGCCAGATCTGACCCACATCCAACCCATTACCATTCCTAGATACAGTAAAATGATTCACATTGAGGAAGGCCGTCAATTCAAGCTGGAATTAATACATAGATAAAGAAAATTGATTCATGATTTTCATTAATATTAATGAATCCAACATCAATCCGGCCGTATGAACAAACGTATGTATGCAATGGAGTTTGTTATACATAGAAGTCATAGCTTCGGCCTCTTATTGATAATAAACAGCATCTGGAAGGGGAGGAAAAAAGGACAGGACAGGATCGAAAGCAATACGTCAAAGTACTCATTGCTGCAGTATCATAGTCATTGCTTCATGGCAGCTTTGAAAGCATTGATCATGGAGGGATTGACGATGCTAAACCCGCCATCAACCACGAGATTAAGTCCGCTAACATAACCAGCTTCGTCACCGGCCAAATATAGAGCAGCTTTTGCAACATCCTTAGCCGTAAGTATCTTTCCTTGCAAATTGCCGAGCTTGCTCATCATTGCTTCCATTTCGGAACTGAATTCACCCATTCCGTTAGCTATATTGGTCCTCACAACGTAAGGCGAGACACAATTCACACGTATCCCATGATCTCCAAGCTCGGCAGCTAAATTCTTGGCAAGTCCGACAACCGCATGCTTGGTGACAGCATAAGAATGGGTTGATAAGCCAGCAATAGAAGCAGAAGCGCTAGCTGTGAACAAGATGCAACCACTCTTTTGCTGTATCATGACCTTAGCAGCATGTTTGGCTCCGAGGAATCCGCCGACGAGGTTGATACTTAAAAGTCGCTCTAGATCGGACTTGTTAGTGGTTAGGATGCCACCGTGAGAGTTGTCTATGATACCAGCATTGTTATACATTATGTCCAGCTTACCAAAGGTTGAAATGGTGGTGTCGATTAGGTTAATGACTTGTTCTTCATTTGAGACGTCGCAGTGAACGTATTTGACGTTGTGCCCCAGCTTGTCTGCAAGTTCTTGGCCAGGTTTATCTTGTACGTCTGCAATGATGACTTTGGCACCATTTTCAGAGAACAGTTCTGCTGCGCTCGCTCCAATCCCACTCGCTCCTCCTGTGATTATTGCCACCTTCCCTTCCAACCTGCAAATTAAGAACTGATCCATCTGTCAGAAATCAGAATGAGGGATAGCATTGTCCTATGGGATTCCATTCAGTTGCACAGACGGGGTTTTATGCTGTGGCCTGCAGCTAGGCAAAGACAAAGCACAAAGGACAAACTTCATTTCCCTGATATCTCCAAGGAATATCCTCTGTGTTTAGTAGCCCTCAAGACAGTCATGAGGGCCGTCCTTTTCCGGGGCAAGGTGACTGGCCAAGTCTGGGATAGTATTAAAAGCTGGCTGGGTATCAGAAAGGGATTTACAACCATAGCCAAATACATCGAGGGCTGTTAGGAAATGTAAGAAGAAGAGGAATGTGATCTAGACACAAGCCAGAACTGTAGCCCTGGCTGCATCCATCTACCGTATATGAAGGGCCAGGAATGCAGCGACCTTTGAAGAGCAAGCAATGAAGATCCCTTCTGTCATCATGCAGATCAAGATGAGTATGCACCTGGCGCTAACCAGAGTCCATACCACTATGCCCTGCAGATTTAGGAGTGACCGGTGACTTTTCTGTGCTGGAAGGTTTAGTACCTGTTTGGGGTACATGGAAACGGGGAGCTGCATTGCATAACTGTGCACACAGCTGGGGGTAGAAGTACAGTCGCTGATTCTGGAGCTCTTGGCCTGGTTCTGTAATATTTTTGAGGTGCTCCCCCCCCCCTCCAATCCCTCTAACAATGCTTGTTTTGTTTTCTTGCTCGTATAGGTTCCTGGACTAGTGACCTAAGCTTGTAGGATGTTTTTCTAACTCTCTTTGTTGTTATTTTGAATAAGAAGGCTAGTATCCTGCCTTGACTATTCTTTTGTATTTGCTTATTTACTTAATTAATCCCAAATCCGGCATGTCCGGTGATTTATTGTTATTCTTTATATATGTGTGTGGGAGCGCGAATGTGTGTGTATATATATATAGATAAATGATTAAAAAGAAAAGACAAAAGTGCTGATCCATGTGATTAATATTTCCCGATCTATTGGGATGAAAAACACGTCTTACTCGTTTGGTTAAAGGGTGATGCAGGTGGAAAATTTATTTTTATAAAATTTATTTAAGATTAAATATTCTTATTCTAATAAATATCTATTTTAAATTTTAATTTAATCTAAAATAAATATTTTATTAAAAATATATTTATTATTATTAACTACTTAATATAAAATATATAAAATAGAGAGATTTTTTTTGTACTCCTATTACACTATTACTCCTGTACCAAACTAGGTCCTTAGCAGTAATATATACATAAAGGATGTTCTACAAGTTAGTGGCAAAAAGCTGAAAATGAAAGACCAATGGAAAAGATCAAAACGTTGATTGATATGATTACCGTTCGGGATTGCTTGAGATTGAGACTTTGCCGCTCATCGACATCGAATTACTCATGCTCTGATAGAAAGTGTGCGTCTACAAAAGAAGAGAGTCGGTACTCAAGCAGCGACCACTTCACAACTTGAGGTGAATCAAAGCTTTTTCTCTGTTTTATATATATAGGCCAAAAATTAAACTAGAAAACAAAAAGAACGAGAGAGATGCATGGACTGGTACGTGAATGATACACACCGGCAGTTAAAATAATGAGACCGTTGATCATGTGCATAATTAAGAAATAATATATCTCACTTAATTTCATCTCACGCAACTACAAAGGCCAATAAAAATATCATGTTTGATTTGTCCAGACATGCATTCCGAACAGTACGCGCAGAAAATAACTAGGCGAAGAGGACCAAACGGCAGAAGGATTCAACGCCTTAGGTGAACAATACTCGTATATAGTGGAATACATTCAGAAAGTGGAGATTCGGTCAAAAAAATACGAAATCTCCGTATTTAAAAAATAATATTTAAGATATCTGACTCTATTTTAGTCAAAAAAAAAAGATATTTAATTTTTAACTCAATTATTTGATCCAAATAAAATATCTGATATTTTATTAATTATTTTAACAATATATTATGATATTTTATTTTTATATTTTTTAAGTTTTAAATTGTTATTTATTTTTATATTTTAAACTTTTATAATAATATTTGAATATATCTTTTTAAATAAAATAAAACACTTATATGAATATAAATATAAATACTAACTGATATTCGGTCTTACTCTTAAAATTCTCCTTACAAAAGTTATTAAAACTAACAAAATAATATTTTTATACGGGTATTAGATATATATAAATTCGGCCTATATATGATCCATATTTTTCAAATATTCAAGATTTGGATATCTAGTCTAAAAGTCACAGAGGAGATATCCTAACATATATGGCATGAGTCTAAGGTTTTACACTTCAACCGACCTAGCAACCGTTTCTCATCTCCCTATTTCTTATTCTACATTCACTCATCTTCTTCCCTCCTTTTTTTTCTTCCCTTAGCCGCTACAATTTTTGATAATAACCAAAATTTCACCCTACTCTTTCCATTACCAAAGTAAAATCACTCATCTCCATCACGTTGGATAATGAGGTTGGTTTGTATCATTCTTAGGCGACGCTTTTTAAAGCACAAGTTCGAGTGCACAATCTCCTTTATCCCATCATTCCGATTGCAAAGGCCAAGGCAAAGTTTGATGCGGCAAAGGAAGCTAACCCTAATCTTTATGATCGTCTAGATGCTACAGTATTTCAATGGATATATAGGATAATTTCTCCTGACCTTCTTCATGCTATATTATTCAAAGATTCTACGACAAAAGTAAGGAAACGGTTTGAAGCCATATTTCAAAACAACAAAGGATCAAGGGCAACTCATCTAGAGGAGGAATTATATGCGGTTAATTTCAAGAATTTCTCCTCTATGGTTGCTTTTTGTAACCATGTTAAATCTCTAATGGATAGACTCAAGGATGTGGATGCTCCAGTTACTAATAGCCATCTAATCTTTCTATTCCACCACTAACACCTCAACTCCACCCCCATCTCCCTTTGTTATCATCGACCACCACCAAAGCCTTGCTATCGACAATAGGCCATTATAACTGCAACATCTAAAAGCACCTCCAATGGTGCAACACTGTGTAGGGAATCAAGTCACCACTAGTTCAGCACCATCGTCTAGCAACCACGAGCCATACCAAACCACCAATGAGATATGGTTGACCTTTGAGGAATCTCCCCATGTCTTGACTCACTATGATTTATATATTTTAGTTGGTATAAATTTTCCTAAAACCTAACTTTAATTTTGATTGATTTTAGATAAATTAAGCTTAGTTAAGATAAATTGGTTGTTGAATTATGTATGTATGAATTGTGTGATTTATTTACAGTAGTTAATTGTATTGTATGTTGATGATTGGTGAAATTTTATTTTATTTTTTTACCTGTTATGTCTGGATAGTTTGAATTTATCTAATTTAGTTAGTTTTGATAAATTGATAGTATAATGTGGTTTGAAATGTATCTAACTTCATGTTGGTAGCTTAAATGTGATAAAATTGATGAAATTGATTGAATTAGGATTTTTGGGCTCAAAACCTAATTGGGGAGCCATGTCATTGAATTGGGTTCGACCTTTGAATTAGTTATACCAATTAGTTTTATAAAACACTTTAGAATATGATTAATTATATTTTTGATTTGTTAATTTAATGATATTTATGAAAAGCTGGAAAATTGAAATTTATAGGTCATAACTCTTATTTTGTTAAATTAGGACATATATTTATGATTTTTCATCAAATTAATTATACAATATGTTTTTAAATATACTTCAAGTCATCAATTTGAGCAAGAATTGGTTGATTTGTAGTTTAGACCTAGAAACCTTAATTTTTGAAGATAGTTTTACCTAGTTCATTAATAGCATTGATTTAAATTTATTCAAATTGTGTTTTTATATTATCGGTTTGGATTAGTTCTCTAAAATTGATTGGTTTATCCTTTTTGTTGCAATATCTAATTAGTAAGTCATTTTGATAAAATTCACTTATCCTCGATTTTCTAAATCGATTTGAAATGTCCTAATTGATCTTTAATGAACTTAATTTAGTCAAGACTCAATTTTGAATCGAAACTATGCTCTCGAGTCTTAAACTTTGGATATGTTTTTTGGGAAATATGTTTGTGCTTTCCTTTGTTTATTAAATTGTAGTACCTAGATTATTGGTCAATACAGTAATTTTTAACCTAGTTCTATGATTTCCATCAATGATCTAGGAAATTATTCTCGTGGATCATTAAGCTAGTGATTTCCCTTTCTTTATTATTTTGCTTAATTAGCTTTGGATCTAGGTAAACCTCTATATACCTTTGCTTATAGTGGAATCATGAAATGCACATCATCTTGAGGTTGAAGGGGATAGATATGCTTTATATAGTTTATGCGTTTCATGTGCATATCATGCTTGTATGATACTTTTACGTATTTATATGGTTATAATTTTCAATACAAATATATGTTAGCATGTTCTTATTGTGTTATCACATAATCTAATACTGCAATCACATGTGGTCTTATTTGCAAAGTGTTATCTTTAGAATAGTTGTGTAACTTAATATGAGTTTGAATTGCATTATATACTCATACCCTTATATGTTACCTTGTCCACTCTCACATGGTATATCATATGTTATCATATGTACTCATGTATACTTTTAATAATTATGACTATATGTGGATAAGATGCAGTAGTCACGTATGCATGTACCCCTATATTGTTATCATGCATATGATGCATGTCTCTCCATAAGTAGATTTGGGGTATATATTGGTTATTCGTAAAGATTGTGTGTATATGTGTCCATTGATGTTTCATTTCTTCACTAGAATCATCATAAGATCATTAAATTAATGATAATCTTTTATTTCTTTACATTACTCTATTTTACATTGAGTTGTTCGGTCAATTAATAGTTTTGTTCATATTTTGTTTTATCTCCAATGGTTGAGTCATGAAAATATGAATCCAACATCATCTAAGTGGATATATTTTTGTAACGAATGTTGATTTTGAAAAGCTAAAAGGTGGAGGTAATATTTATTGTGTAGAGGTAAAGCTTTTTCTCATAATAATGAAAAGTTGATTCTTTAGTTCTAATGCAAACTTAAACCTTATTCACTGATTTTTTTTATTTTTTATTTTTGTATTTCCATATATCATTGACAATTGATGAGTTACAACTAGCTATAAATATCATGTAATTACTTTTTATGTATATTTTTTTAGATAACATGTGTTAAGTCACTAAATAATAGTAGTGGATGAGCTAACAAAATAATGTGTATAAATTTTTGGTTGCTTGGTTGTGATTTTTGTTGGTAAATTGATTGGTTTGTTTTTACGAGTTTGTGTTGTTAAGTTTATTATTATTATTATTATTATTATTATTATTATTATTATTATTATTATTATTATTATTATTATTATTATTATTATTATTATTATTATTATTTTGAGTTGCGACCAACAGATTAGTTAGATGAAAATGCTACACTATATTCAGTTGTTTTTTGGTGTTCCTCTCCTATTGTGAGGGTGGATTTGGGGAATGTGAATGATTATGCTTGGTACTTTTTTTCTTTTTCTTATGATTCAAATGGTGTTTGCTTGATTAGTTGTATTAATTTTATTTAAGTTGTTTGCTGATATTTTAGAGGAATTGTTTGGATGTGATAGGATTGATGGTTAAGGTTAATGTTGCAAGTGGTTGATGGTGCATATTTTGGATGCTACCAGCTTAGTTTGGAAGTAGTTTTTATATTGGGTTGAAGAGTAATGATATACTCTTATTTTTATTATTGGGTGTATGTTTTTTTCCCTCTTGATATGATATGTCATCGTTTATTTGATACTTATATTAATTATTATTTTTGTTGTTAAGGATCCGATTCATTTTGACAAACTAATCAAGTCTATTATGTCTAATGAATAGAATGATTAATTTTTAGGTAGTTGCTAATCATAAAATTTTTGTAATACAATGACATATTATAGCTCTTTTGTAATATCTTTATATTTGATCAAATATTTGTTGTACTGGACATTTGATACAAACTATTTGTATGAATATTTAGTTACATGTTTGTAGGTAGATATTTAGAAAAAGTATATTCATGTGTTAAAATTGATATATATGCATACTAGTATAGGGCTTTGAAAAGATTGAAATGGATATATATATATATATATATAGGTAAAGGACTTGAGAAGAATATTGAAATGATAATTATATCCTTGAATATATAACTATGGCATTTGCCACAAATAAATGATGTCGCTAATAATAAATGGATTTTAGTAATGACAAAAAAATTATTCATTATTGGTGTTATAATATTTTTTATTTATTTAATTACAACAAAAAAATTAGTTTCTAATATTATTTACAATAATGTATTTTATACATCGCTATTACTTATATCAACCAACATTATATATTACCGTTATTGATTTTAACAATGAACATTGTACGATATCATTATTACTTTTAGCGACTAACATTATACGTCATTGTTGTTGTTTTAGCGACTAACATTATACGTCATCATTCCTATTTCAGCGGCTAACATTATATGCCATCGCAATTATTTTAGCTATCAAAAAAATTGGTTGACTATTAAAAGCTTTTAGCTTGTTATTGATGTTAACGACCAAAATTTGGACATTAATAACGAAAATCATTGATTTTTAAAACTTTGAATATCTATAGTGATCCAATGCTAATTCGAGAATGCAGATCATCAGTGTACCCTCTATATATCTTCCTAATGTTACTGGTCACGTACAATAGGTGATATATGTTCCAATGGAACTCGTAATTCCAACAGTACTCTTTACTACAATAACGTACATGTTGAGAAAAAAGAATAGGTTGATAGCGGAAGACTTTTTTTCCCTTGTGTGATAAAAATGGACAAAATAAAAAATAGAAAAAAGAGAAGACACCAAATTTTTACGTGGAAAACCCTTAAAGTTAAAGGGAAAAACCATGAACATTCTACTATAATAATAGTAGGATTACAAGTAATTCTTCTCTGGTATGAATTAGAGGCTCACTCAACTTCTTTGCCCAAAAGAGGATGGAATACAAAGGATAGACTCTCTCAGCAACTAAGTGGTGAAACACTCAAACTTCGCTTGAAAAAATATGAGAACTTTTCTCAAACACCTCACTTTTATAGTGGCTCTCACTTTCTCTCTTTTTGTAGAGGATTGCTTGCTTTACTTCTAATAATCTAAGCCTTCCCAAAGACCCCTATTTATAGGAGTAAAAGAGGGTAATCCATAAGCTATAAGATGACTCTTGAATGCTCTCTTATTAATTTAAATCAATGAACCTTAGTTACTTACACATGGTAAAATGCAATTGTCTTCTCCAAATTCTCAAGAGGTCCAAAGTATTAATTATCTTTGGAACTCTACTATGCATGCATCATCCCCATTATTATTATTATTATTATTATTATTATTATTATTATTATTATTATTATTATTATTATTATTGCTTTGGGCAATCCCCTTAATTAAGGAGGGACCCCAACAGTATATACTGGAGGGGTGGCCTTAAACCATCTCTATTTACGTTATACCGTCACACTCTTCATTATCTTCTACAATGTCCTCGTCTCTGAAGGCCTAGGAGTGGGTAGCCCTTGTTGCTATACTAATGGAAGCAAAACAAGCTAGCTACAAGTTATTATATATGTTTGTTTCTCTATTAGCTAATTCAGCTACCATGCATATGTACCTGGGGTGGGTTTATTGCTTGGTTGAAGTATATTTCTTTCAATCACTGTTGTTACATAAGTTGTTTGTTAGTGCTCAGTTATCAGGAGGATGAGGTTTATGATTGTGGCGGCAGTGGTGGTGTTAGGTATTGTAGGGTTTTTGACATTTGACTTGCATCCTGCAGCAGCATGCATGGACTGCGGCCGGTGGTTTTGGCTTGTGTATCTGTAAATAATTGTATGGTCTCAAAATTAATGAAACATTCGATTTGCCTTGCCTGAACTACTCTTTTGGCTGGTCTTTCTCAGGTACATCACATGTCTCGGACTATTTCTCAGATATATATATAAGAGCCTAGCTAGTTTTAATTGTTGGGTCGTTCAAAATTTCAAAGTTCGATTAATAGTCTTTAAGTTATATCCAAATTAAACAATTGAATCATTGCAGGCTGATCAGAAACCTGCTGATGTTGGTACCCAGTTGTTTGGGGAGGTGACGATGGAACCTCCTCTTTATGCTACTGCCAAGGCTGTAGGAGCAGGCTCCTCCAAAGCTTCTACTTCTATGTCGGTTTCCTCTAAGCCGGCTGCGCCGAGAAATTAGCAACTCGGAAAGTCCCCAAGAATCTGAAAAGAAGTTAACTAGCTACGGTGTCATTCGAGTCTTTTTCATAGATAGTAGTTCCACAGCTTCAACATTGAGGATCAAGATCAGGATTGATCCTCGGAAATATTATTCGTTACCAGCGTCTATGTTATCACTAGAACTTGATCTGCAGCAGTTGTTCATTGATTTGCCTGGGTAAAGTAGCGAAATTGGCCACACAAAAAAAAAAGTAATTTGTCCCGGCCTCAAAGCTAACATTAGGACCGTTTACGATAAATATAATATTTCAAATATTTAAAATTTTAGATATTTAAAAATAATATTTGATATTTTATTTGAAACTTTGGATATCTGAAAGATTAAATATCCGAATTTTCGAATAGGATATCAAACATAACCAATATTATCTAAATAAAATTTTAAATATAAAAAAATATCAAATATATTTGATATTATTTGATCTACTAAGTAAATCTCCGATCCCTTCAATAAATATCCGACTTACTCGATAAATATATAATGTTAAAACTAAAATTAAAGTTGATATACCATAATATTTAATTGGATTATATCATATCTAAAAAGAAATTATATTAAAAATATAATTTCAACTGAATTAAATTTTGGTCCAAATAATGAATCAAGTAAAACTTATACACACACATCTAAATTTATTTATATATAATTATATATGAAATAAAAAATTATAAAAAATGTATGTATATATATATATATATATATGATCAGATATTTTTTTATTTGTTGGATCATATATCTAGTTTATTTGACTTTTGGTTGACCGGATCGAATATTTGATTTGAAAAAAAAACGGATCAGTTATTTACTTTTCTGATCGGATCGCTTCAAATACCGAGTCAGATGACATGAACAGCCCTAGCTAACATACAATAATTGTCTCAAAATAACACTCGGGTTTATTAGTTCTTTTTTATCACAATCAGTCACTTTACAAGTGTAATGAATCTATTACCCCCTATGTCACGGGCAACTTTGTAACACCCCAAAATTCACTAATTTTTTTTTCTTAAAAGCGGAAGCAATTAAATTATAAGCACTGAAAACCTGTGAATTCTGGAAATGTTACCGCCACACTTAGTACCAGACCGGTTCTCTCCGACCGTTCCAGTACCAAGTGCTAAGGCTAAGAAAAAGATTCACATTAAATTCAAATCAACAGTTCATAAAAGAACTCGAAAGATCATACCTTAAAATCAGAGTACGCATAACCGTTTATAAACGTAATAAAATAGAAATCAGAGTACGAAATCAAAGAGAATAAATACTCCAATACTAAGAAATAATAGCAGGAAATAAAATTACATAAAGACTGAAATACGGCCACAACTCTCTCGAATTTGAGCCAAACATGCTCAACACTCAGCCCCGACTGATGTCTCGCCCACCTGCACAAACCAGAAGGGCATACTACTCGTGGGAATGAGCAGCACCCATAAAAAGGGTGATCAGTACGCTACGTACTGAGTAAGGTAACCGAGCACTAAGGCCGACACATAAGCACACAATCCATGCAGAATAATAACAGGCATAATCCAATATAACAATATAAAGGTATATGAACAATTCAGGTAAAAGTACAAAGGCCCAATCATAATCCAGATTAATTATTTAATTAATCTCTTATCATAATCCAATTCACACCATGCCTTTTATCAAATCCATGCGAGCAGAGGAACACCCCACTATTATAACCGGTGGGCCGGTCACAATAGAGCATCACGCCCTAACCACTATTATTACCGGTGGATCGGTCACAATAGAGCATCACGCCCTAACCACTATTATTACCGGTGGATCGGTCACAATAGAGCATCATGCCCTAACCACTATTATTACCGGTGGATCGGTCACACATAGGGTAGCAACCCTAACCACTATTCCTAACCGGTGGATCAGTTTGGTTCCTCCTCGCATGGTGTTCCACTGTAAGTAATTAGTATCTTTTAAGAGCTTTAATGATACTGGTTTGTGTTTATTGAGCTCGAGTCACCCCACTATTATTACCGGTGGGCCGGTCACATATAGGACCTCATGTCCTAACCACTATTATAACCGGTGGATCGGTCGCACATAGGACTACGCGTCCTAACCACTATTCCTGACCGGTGGATCGGTTTGGACTCGGCTCAATAATCTTCCACTTCATATGATTAGTGTCTTAAGTATCTTATTCAAAAGCTTTCACCATGCACAAGCACGAATCATAAATCATAATTTCCATATTCATCATCATACTTTATTCACCAATTACACACGTGCTACCACCAAACCCTAGACATGCATAGATTGCTCCCTTCACAATTATCCTCCAATTCTACTTCACATCTCACTCTAGGGTTTTATCCCAAAACCCTAATTTAGTCTCCTTCGTACCCTTAATTTGCTCCACATGATATTTTTCATCCCAAGTGCTTAAACACCCAAACAACACTTACATTACCTTCCTTAAATCCCAAAGCAGCGTTCCATACATAAACTTCACTCTCATAAAAACTTTACACATCCCATGCAATTATTAACTTCCATGCAAACCCTAATACCACCATACAACCATTAACCATTATACAAACCCAGAGTCTCATCATACAAAACCCTAAAATCAATCCACATAACTCAAAGATTCATTCATACCAAACCCCAGATTCAAACCATATAAAACCCAAAGATTCATCCATACCAAACTAAGTATCCATCCTTACCAAACCCTAAGTTCAAACCATATACAACCCAAAGATTCATTCACACAAAACCCTAAATTCAATCCATACCAACACAAAGATTCAAATCATATAAAACCCAAAGATTTTTCCACATAATACAATTGATTAGATTCTCCCCTTTCATAACCACAAATTAGATTCTACCATACAAGACCATAAGTTAGATTCTTCCCCATAAAATCATAAATTAGAATCTCCCAAGCAAAACCATAAATTAGATTCTCCCAAACAAATCATAAATTATATTCTCCCAATCAAATCATAAATTAAATTCTTCCATACAAACCATAT
The DNA here is from genome assembly GCA_039764185.1 of Tamarix austromongolica. Classification (NCBI taxonomy): domain Eukaryota; kingdom Viridiplantae; phylum Streptophyta; class Magnoliopsida; order Caryophyllales; family Tamaricaceae; genus Tamarix; species Tamarix austromongolica. Next base: position 75,390,373 of record CM077810.1, on the reverse strand, counting down.
ATTAATTTCTCTCACATAAAATCATACCAAACCATAAATTAAACTTCCCCATATAAAATCATAAATTGGATTTTACCAGACAAATCATAAATTAGATTCTCCCAATTAAAATCATAAATTAGATTCTCCCAAACAAACAATAATTCGATTCTCCCATATAACATCATAGATTACATTCTTCCAAATAAAACCATGCAATAGATTATTCCTTATAAATTCATAAAATTAGGTCAACTCACTTCCCTTAGTCAAATTCTTTCCCCATCCTCCTTTTTCATCCTTTCTCCCACATAAAATCATATCAACATCCTCACATGCATGTCTTACAGGGTCATACACAAATAATACACATGTCATACGAAAACATACTTCAACTCTACGTCATATCATCCACGTTATATCACATACAGAATGATCATAATAATACATAGGATACATAGCATGCGAAACACATAATGCCCATAAGCACATAAAAGGCCTTAGCACCCCTTACCTGAATCGACACCGGTCTTGGAGCACGTTCCTATGCCTCATTAGAGCTTTGACCAAATAATAACCTTAACAAAATTCTAACTTTGCTAAAGACATAAAAATAATAGAGATATTATAAACCTTGATAATATAGGGTTAAAGACTTTACCCTAATGATAATAATGATACTAATATAATAATATCAAGGATAATAAAACTAATATCAATGAGAATATAACTAATAATAACAATAATAATAATAATAATAATAACAATAAAAATATCATATAAGTTTTCAAATAACTAATGACTTACCATTTATTTAATATTAATAATAAAATTAATAACATATATAATAATATTGAAATAATAAAGATAATGATAATATTATTATTAATGGTTATAAGAACAGTAGAGGTAATAATACTCAAATAAATAAGTGCAAATGTTAATACAAAATTAGGGCCTAAGATTTTCCAGAATAAATAATAAAACGATAATAATAATTATTCTAATAATTATAATATTAATAATAAGAAGAAGAAGAAGAATGATAATAATCCTATAATAATTCAATTAATAACTTAAAATTGGAAACTAACAATAAAATTATTTTATCACCACTCTCCATCCTGCAAGTACAATTCAGCATAAAATTTCTCATCAAATAATAATAAAACATATTAAGAATATAAATATTAAGAATAATAATAATGGTAATTATATGCAAATAATTGAAATAAATTAAATCAAGGCTTATAACAATATGGAAAATGGTTGAGAGTGTCTAGGGTTAAACCTTAAGCTGGTGGGGATAGGTGGCACCGGCGGTGGTTCACGGCGGCGGCGGCCGGAAAAATAGAAGAACAAAGAGAAAGATGGATGTTGGGAAAAAGATAGGGAGAATTGAGGTGATATAAGAGGTGTTTATTGTTGCCCAGTAGGAGGGACAAAATGATGGTGGTGGTGCAGCCAAAGGTGGCGGCGCACGGCGGAGGAAGGCGGTTTAAGGCTTCGGGGTCAAAATTCCGGCGAGAACGAGCATCCAACTTTGCATGATTATTTAGGCTCGTACAAGAAGAATCAAGAGATGAAAATGGTTTAGTTAACTAGATAACGTTTCAAGGAAGAATTTGGCATGCGTAGGTGGCGCTGAAGTTGGCTAACGGAGGCGGAAGAGGCGTCTAAAGTATCGATGATGGCAGCCCTCGTCGAGGGTTTTGGGGAAGAAAAATCTTCCACAACTCCTACAATCAGGCTATTTATAGATGTTGGAATGGATAATGGGGAGCTGGAGGTCGACATGGAAGTTTTAATTGCAATAATTTGGGTGGCCGGTGGCGGTAATTGATCGGTCGACGTTTGGTTTGCTTCGAATTTTCGCGGGGCTGGGGAGAAGGAAACGGGCGAGAGATAACGTCGAATAATTATGCCAATTTATTCCTGGAATTAAGAGGAAGACAATGAGGCAAGAAACGGCCGGTATTATTCACCGTAACCGGAGATGCCATTAATGGGTCGGGAGCCTGCGTCGCAGCGACAGAGGAGGAAGGAGGAAGAAGGAAGAAGGAAGGGAGGCGGTCGGGTCGGCCGGGAAAAGAAAAGAAAAGGGGAAGAACCAGGCCGGTTCGTGCGCGGTCGAGGGCGTCATTAAAACGAACGACGCGTTTCGGTGTAAACGGAGCCAAAACGCGGCACGGCGGAGGGCGGAAGGAGGACGCGTGGGCGCGGGCTGGGCCTAGGGAAAGAAAGAAGGGGAAAAAGATTGGGCCGCGGGAGAGGGCAGCCCAACAGGGGAAAAAGAAGAGGAAAAAGAAAAAGAAGAAAAAGAAAGAAAAAGAAAAGGAAGAAAGGAAGAAAGAAAAAGAAAAAGGAAAGGAGAAAATAATTAGGTTAGGGTCAATTAAATTAATCTGAATATTTAGGATATTTAAAATAATAATTTTTAAATAAAATAATATTTAAATCCCTTTTTAGGCTAAATTAGGATTTTTAAAAGATTTTCCATAAATTCCATTTTAATTAGCAAAACACCCTAATTTTCTCCAATTAAATTATTTATAAAATTATTATTAAATTAAAACTATTTTATCATTCTTATTTTAAATAAAATAATTTATTTAAATAAATTCCCAAATTAAAATCTTTAATTAGTCAAAATACTCAAATTCCTCCTAATTAAAATACTTATAAATTTATTCTTGATTTTCCTAATAAATTTTCTTTTATTTTAATTAAAATAATTTATTTAATTGATCTTTATGACAAAACCTCATTTAAATATAATATTTAGAATTAGGAATTTTCGGGGCATTTCAAACTTATCCTAATCAAATAATGAGGATATCCATAATGTTTTACCTCAGTGGTTAAAATACCATTGAATCCCTTAGATTTTAAATTCAAATCCCTCGTTATTTTATATTATATTAGCTTACAAGGAACTACATCTATATGCTTATTATTGTCCTGGTTTTGAGTTATCTTGTATCATCAATAAATGAATACAGCACCCATAAGCCTATCATTTCATTTGATGTTCTAAAAACTAGAAAAAAAAACATACCAACTTGTAATTACAAGGGATCAAAGCAAAGATCGATAAGAAAATAATATATTATTGCACCTAGCTAGGGGCTAGCTAGAACTCACATCAGATGAATTTTATTGGTTGGACATAATGTAAAATCATTGAATAAGATTGTCAATCAAACTACATAATGTAAAAATGTTGGCTAGAAATAAAAATCCATGCTACCCCTCGTGATGGGTGCACTCAAGGTGTGGTAGGCGTGGGATCCCTGAAAAAACTCCCTCAATGTATTCTAACTATGTGTTATGTTGTCATGACTTTTGTTCAAGGTAAAAAACTGGGTGTTGTTATTCGAACATCTTAATAATTGAAAAGTATGTAATCACTAAATGAGGATTAAAGATATAGTTTATTCTACATAAGTTTAATGAATGATCTGTATTATTATATCTTTCATGATTCTTATGCGAGCATGCTATTATTATAGTACAAACATGAGCTTAGAAGTTATATATCCTAAGTATGTCTAATACTATGATATTATGTGACATTAATGTGTATCATAAACCCTTACCATGTTGTAGGTAGTTTGTTAACCAGTTATTCACTGTACTAATATTATATTTGTGTGGTCACTATGATGATCCGACTTCTATTCCTATGAGTAGATGAAAATTTGTAGGGTTATGATTCTCATCTCGAGCATGTTGTGGATGATAATGATGTGAGCATTAGCCGGTCATTGCTTGGAGGTTGAGATTACATTTTTTTTTTTAGTTAGGAGTTGAGCTAACTAGTTTAGATTTTGTTTGCCCACTATGTTGGAATGCTTTTATTTATTTTTGGTTATTTAAACTATAGGCTTTGGTTCCTGTATTTGGACATTGTAAATATAATGCGCAATTTTTAGCTATTTCTAATTATGTATAATTAATTAAATAAATGATTGTATGATATTTTATGGCTTCAAGATTGGTATAGATGATTCAGTAGTAATTGAAATTTTGTGGTTAGACGCACTTTGCTTATAAAATACAATTCATATCTGAGAAATTTGAGTTATACCATCAAAAATGTTATTATAAAATTTTATTTGGATCCTAAATAGGTTTAAATGTAAATATAGAAATGTTGGTTTAATTTTATTTATGTTTGCTATCTCTTTTGAAATTTATACATAAAATATATGATTCACGCATGCTAGATAAAAGTCATATCAATTGTGTGTTTAAAATTATTCAAATTTAAATTTAGGTTGGAAATAATTAAATAAAATAATATGGATTTTTTATGATTTTAGGAATAATTTTGGTATCTATTTTTGTAATTACCTTGTAAGCTTGTTAATTTACTACTAGATTGATAATTTGTATAGAAAAACTTGTTTTAAAATTTTCACATGTGAGTTTAAAATTTTTTTAAGGGTTTCCATAAATTTTCATAATTTTATGATCTTATTTGCTATTTTTCTTAATTTTATCCTCTTTATTGATATTTTCACTACTAAAAATAATCTATAAGTCCTAAAATTATTGTGCTGATGAAATTCCTTCTCTACACTTCCATGATCATATTTTGTATCAATCTGACTAGTATATTATTCATTCAACCAAAATTTGAGGCAAATTTAATTTCATACACTTTCTATCTAAGCTAGTTATGTCTTTTTGGCTTTTCTTGCGCCCAACTTTCTTCACTATCTTTCTCCATATTAAACTAGCCTTGTACCTACACACCATCACCTCCCCCATCCCTTAGTTTATTTCTTGGTTTCTATAACCCTATTCAACCTAAATACACTCCACCATTTTACACACTCAACCACCTTATTTTTTATCATAAGTGTTGAACAAGCTACCTTTCCCCCCTCTAGTGGCTTCAAACTTTGGTTCCTCCATCCTTTATTTATAACCCATTTGTCTTGATTTGTTTTCATTTTTCCTTTCTCTTATTTTCTCCTCTCGGTAACTCCCACCTCTCTTTTCATTTTAGTTATTTTTTCTAAGTGTTCTTAAGCTTTGTTAAGTCTATAACCGAAACTCATGCTCCTCTCTTTTTCATTATTCTCTTATTTTCACCTCTACATTTCCTTCTATCTAGCCTTTATTTATTTTTAAATAATTAAAGAAGTTTAGATTTTTGGATAAATTATGAAGTGGTCATCTTTTGACTCCTCCTCTTGTGTCTCCATTTTTCAAAGACGTTAAAGCTCTTTTGATGGTTATTTATTTTACTTTTTATATTTTTACTTGGAAAGAGGTAACCCATATGCTCCTACTTAATGAGTAAAAACCATGTAATAGCTTATTTGGGGTTTCCTATGTTATGCTTAATTATAACTTATGCTTCCTTATAATCTCATTGAAAATATGCATGCACCATGTTTTGTTATTAATTTTTCTAAGCATGTGACCATGTATTGTTATGCAAAAGCATGCATGCTAAAATAGGTTTGTTGTGGTAAAGTAATTATGTATGATTGAGGTTTTATGTGCTAAATGGGTTTAATTATGATTTAGGAGGGAAATAATAATTTTGTCAATCCTAAAATTTCACATAATTGAAATTTTATATTAATATACCTATTTTATTTTATTTATTCATATCATTAAAAAAATTAACTCTAATAATAGTTGGTATTAAAATAAAAGGAGAGATTATTGAGTAAATAACATATAAGAGGACTTTGGTCATTTAAGACTTATTATGCCTAAAAGTATGAATAGTAGGACAAGAATGGCCTTAATGGATTATTAGGTTGAGCTTAATGTTAACTTTAAATTTGGTTTGGATCATAGACCTTATGGTCAAAGTGAATAATTAGAAATAAAGGAAAAATAGTTAAGTGTGGAATTAAAATAATTGTGCATTATGGGATATTTTATGATTACTGTATTAAGATATCAATATTTAAAGTGGATGACCTCAACATTTGGGAGTTGTTGCTCTTTAGGGTTAGCTACCCTAGAAACGAGGTAGGAGCTCTCGATTTGGTTTGGGGATTTTGTCAGATGCCTCTTCATTTCAAATAAAGACATAGTCTACTCTATAGGTGATTTATGAGCCCTATAAAGGGTATCGATATTTAAGCATTAGATTTCCTAAGGCATGAAGGTATTGTGTTATCTTGTTGCACTAGTATGATTGAAGTACTTGTATGTCTCTAGGTTATAATTTGGGAGGATATTATGTTGTCTTATTGTGACGGTATGACTGGTATACTTTATATGTCTTTGGAGTATTATTATATCCCCTCAAGTAATTAAAAATAAAAATATTTATTGTATAAGGATTTAAATAGATTGTTGTGGTTTGTTGGTTTGGTAATTGCCTCCACACACTACCTGAGTTTGGTATGTTGGTTTGATAAATGCCTCCATGCACTATTTGGATTTCATGTATTAGTTGGTAATTGTCTCAATGTTTTTTTTTTATCATGTTATAATTGAAATGGGTGCAATTATCGTAAAACTACTTAATTATGGCTTGGTATTTCCCTTCATAGGATACCCTTATTATAATTGGATTAATGGAGTAGTCCTAATATTGTTAAGTTTGATATGATGAACATGTAGCATATGGTATGATATGAGTTATAGTATGAATATGTCACTTATCTATGGTATATACTATTTAACATGTTATGACATGATACTTTATATCATATTCTATGTGCTCCATGTGATATTTGATTGCTTAGTATAGCGTATTGGTTTACTCAACATCATTATACTGATAGGTTTCGTCTTATGGCCCCCTACCTTTTTAGTGGGCATTCTTACCTTTTAGAAGCATTGCAAGGTTACTGCTTAATGAATTTTGGTTGGGGTTGAAAATTAGGAATATCTAGTGTTCATCCCGACATCTTTTGATCTAGATATCTCTTAGACTCTTATGTCCCTTTTTGCATTTCTTTCTTTTGTCACTTGTAACTCTTTTATCTAATTTTTTGTTATTGGAACATTTTAATATTGTAATTAAATCTTTATCTACTTCTTATCAATTGTGGCTCTTAATTTAAGTGGATAAATATTTTAGCCTCAATACTTAGTATAAGAAAGGTAGAGGGTCCATAATTATATTAAGTGTGGTGGTAACACCCTATATTTTTAATGGTTTAACTTCCGCAATCAACTCTTTTTGTAGAAAGCTAAAAGTATGGGTGTTAGGATAAATATCCCCCTTCTATATTATTCTCATATTCATTATTGTTACATTGTTAGCCCATGCATCTTTTGTTTGTTGTTCCATTTTGTCTTACATCAAACATGTGTTAGGTGATAATCATACTTATAACACCCCCAAAATTTACGATTGAATTTTTTTTGTTTTTTATGGAAACCCACGTACTAAAAATGGGGAGAGTTCTATTATTGTGATCAATATAAGATTGACTCCTGGCCAATGACAAGGCTAAAGGTATAAAATTTATTAACACGAATGATAAAAAAAAAACATAATGGTTCAACATTCATTAATAAAACCAGAGTATGCAAATGTCATTGTTAATATAGAATTAAAATAAGGTACAAAACAACTCCCACTACAAGGAAATAAAAATAGTAATAGAAATAGAAAATAAGTTTAGAGAACACCCTCTCGGACCCCACACTAGTTGCACTGAATCATCACTCTATCCCACCCAAGGCATCTTACACATCGAAATCATCATGGGAAATATCTCCTACCTACATAGACTCAGGAGAGGTCACTACTCATGAGAATGAACCAATGAAAGGAGTGATCGGTACACTATATACTAAATAAGGTAACCATATGGCTAAAGATAGAGCATAACATGTAAAAGGTAGATAATGCAAGTAGTAAACCCACCAAATTAATCGCCCTTATTAGAATTTACGCTATTAATTCAGTCTTTTCACATCTCTCAAATTATATCCATGTGAGTATGAGAAATCCACTATTATATCCGGTGAATCAGAAATATACTCCGAGGCCGAACACTCCTGGCTATTATTCTCACCGATGGATTGGTCTAGCCCCAACTGACATGGTGTTCCACTATAAATGACTAATGTTTTTCCCATGAGTTTTTACCATCCAAGGTTTATTTTATTGAGCTCAGGATCCCCCATTATTATAGTTATTGGATCGAAAATACACTCTAGGAAAGAACGCTCTTGGCCACTATTATTTGTCGGTTGATCGGTCTCTAAGGTAAAATACTCTTGGCCATTATTCTCACCGGTGGTTTGGTCTGGGCCCAACTTAATATTCTTCCACTTTAAATGGTTAGTATTTTATTCGTGTCTATTTAATAAGTAATTTCTAACTAGGTGCCTCCAATGATCTTTCCAACTCATTATCACTCTTCTGCCCCAAACTCCCTGTATAACCCTATCCCATAACTTAGGACCTCTACACTCCCCAAGACTCTAAGACCTCTTTTTCACCTTTCACCCTACTCACCATGAATCCAAAATCCCCCACACATATGGGTCAAGGCCCACTTTCCCCTTTCTCTACCTAGGCTCACCATTACTTGCTAAAGTTTCCCCTTGAAACCCTAATATGGCCTAAGTGGCCCTAACCTCTCTTTTTCCTATATAGCCCATACTACCCCTTTATTCCAACACCATCAACCCACTCCAAACATTACAACCCTACTCTCCAAATTCCACATGTGATAAAGAACCCTAGTTGGTCACCGTGAAACCCTAATAACACTCTTTTCTTTTACACCTTCCCTTCACTCACAAACTCCACCCTACTTTTCACTTAGCTCATACCCTTCATGTGACACACTCCTAATCTCAACCCAAATTCCAACCAACCTCTATAAATTCTCTTATAACATCCCCATACTTAAGGTTTTTCCCCAAAAACCCTAGTTAGGCTCCCATGCATACTTTTACCAACCCACATACTATCTCCTTCCCACATACTCCAATCAGCCAAAATACTCTTTCCTTCTTATACTTAAACCTCAAACTAACTTTTCCCACGTAAAATTTTCCCCTATGTAAAGACTAAACACTCTATGCAAGCCTCACACTCCTTATGTAAGATTTTACTCTAACCCTTCATTTCATTAGTTTCTTCCTTTATTTTATCACCCATATGTCACAATACACTTAGGCTTTTTCCCTAATTTTCATTACTCATTCCACCCTCTTTATTTCTTTTAGATCCCCACAACTACTCAAATCCACCTAAGGCCTCTAAGCATACATGTCATATCATAATAACCATACATAGGAGCATATCATACATAACAAGTCATGTCACCCATATTACACATGTTATAAATCATACACAATATATCTTCGCTCCTGAAAAGGCGAGTACATAAATCATAGTAAACCCAAGCCTTCACCATATCCTTACCTAATAGGATACTTGGCTTGGAGTAAGAATCCTACGCCTCCCCATAGGAAGGGTTTGGTTCAAAACCTATAAGAAATGGACCACTAGTTATTCAACCTTCTTCCTACTTCTTTTTCCTTTTCTTTATTTCCCTAAATAAAAAATTTTCATAATAATAATAATAAAATATTTAAAATAAAATATACTAAATTAGTATAAAGGTTGAAGGTACAACTAGAAGGGGGATAAGCGGCGGTGATGTCACATGGCAGTGGTGGTGGTTTGTAACACCCCCAAATTTCACTCCTGAAATTTTTTTTTTGAAGGATTAAAGCGGAAGCTAGGAGCGAATTTGGGAAATGTTACTGCCACATCTAACACGAGATAAATGTCAATCATCTATCTCATGTTAGATGCAAGGCTAAAACCTGTCAAACAATTAAATCCGAATAGTAAAAACTTAACAGAGTACGAGAAATTTAAAGTCAATTACAAAACCTTTAGAAATCTAAATACAATACTTGCAACTTCCAAAGGTAAATACAATTAAACAAAACAAATCCCGAAGAATAAAAATCCGGACTGCCTACTCACTCAAGGCAAGTCTTCCACCCCAACTCAGTATCAACTTGCACAAGAGGTCTGCTCCCCACCATTGGTGGATCATCACAGGACCCATTCAAACAGTGTAGTATCAGTACGGGTCCAGTACTGAGTAAGTCTCACTACCCTATCTTATAGGAGAGATATCATCAAGAGCATATTAAATTATAGTACAATACGTTAATACAATATCATACATACTCACGACCCACAGCATGAATCTTGCCATACATTCATAGTAACATTTAAAACATATGCAACATCCCAGTTAACATATACGCGTGGTATAACCGAAATAATACGTGACTCATTATGCACATAAACAGCATGTGGTGATACAGATAATAAAAGTCGGCTATGGTCCGGGTAGACTCATTCTTTAGATCTCTGGTAAATATAGTAGATTCACGTCATAATCGTTATGAATCCATGAGAGTGCGGGAACCCCACTATTATAGCCGGTGGATCGGTCACTTATAGGGCAGAACGCACCTAACCACTATTATATGCCGGTGGATCGGTCTCCAGGGCAGAACGCTCCTGGCCACTATTATGCCGGTGGATCGGTCTGGCCCCGACTCTCACGGTGTTTCACTGTGATTATAACATATCTTTCCATGATTTAATTACAACATACTGTTTGGTTTGCTGAGCTCGGGATCCCCCACTATTATAGCCGGTGGATCGGTCACGTATAGGGCAGAACGCACCTAACCACTATTTTACGCCGGTGGATCGGTCTCCAGGGCACCCCGGCACCTGGCCACTATTATGCCGGTGGATCGGTCTGGGCCCGGCTCAACAATCTTACTCTTTAAGTAGTTAATGTCTTATTCATGTATTATTAAATAGGGCTCCACCCTTGACATGCATGTCTACTTCTTTCCTCCCCAGGGGGCCGTCCCATATCTTGAGACTCCTGCGCCCCTTATCACACCCCGATATCCATTTCCCCTCTATACTTACACATAATAAAGACCAACTCCACCCGTCATTAGCCTCTAGGGTTTCCCTTGAAACCCTAATTGGACCTATGTGGCCCAACTTCCTCTTATTTCACTACCATTAATTCATCTATCCTCAACACCTCACCTCATTTAATTCCAACCCCAAATCACATCGCTCTACCCATCGATTCCACCTGTGACTCTGAAAACCTAATTGGCTACTTCAACCCTAGTACCTTTCTTTTCCCACAAGTAACGTCCCCTTTTCACCCAATATTTCTTCTCTCCCAAAGCACCCATAATCATTCCTCATAACATAAACTCTCACTCTCAACCCGCACCTCACTCACCATTAATCATTTTTACTTCCGCCTTTTCCATATTACTAATTCTTCTCAAAACCCTAATCGGGTCCCTTATACTCCCTTTTGCAACTCACTTCCCATTTATTTCTTTTTTTTTTCCTTTTATCTCCATGTCATAATAATAATAATAATAATAATAATAATAATCACCCTAGCATGCATGCCCTAGAGGGTTACATCATATCACAGCACATCATAATCACCACATATAGGTATCACATTCATATCGTAAGAAAACATATACCACATACCTTAACTCCAAACTCACTACACATAAAACACGTTGAGGTCCAACATGTGATGTACCACGAGACATGATATCTATACAAAACATCCAAGGCATACAAGTCACATAACACGCAAGGACCCTAGCCACATCCTTACAAAAATACCCGTAAGTAGAGGTAAGTAGAGAACTTACCTGGATCCGAAGCTAGCTACGCGACATAAGAGGGAGAGAGAGATCACTAACTCGTGGATCCACGATAATACTTTCCTAGATCCGATGGAATCGAAAACTAAATTAGAAACTATCCTATCAATCAATAATTTCAATTATTATAATTTACTCGATTCAAAGAAACACAAACTATTTTTCCTAGAAAACGTGTCCAAAACTTAGGACTTAAAAGCATAGTTCTATTAAGTTTTAAGATTAAATATATATCAAACAGATTAATACAAATACACTTAGGACATTTCAAATTAATTTGGAAAGCCTGAGACAGAATAATCGATCATAAGTTAATTTATCGAAAATAACTTATTTATTAGGTTTTATAATTGGATAAGTAACCCAACCAATTTACTTAGAATCAAATCCAAATCGATTAGGTTAAAACATAATTTAAATTATTTAAAACCCCAAGATAGAAACCGATTAGATAAAATACACATAGCAAAATCAATTCTACAAAATCATCCCCGAAGATTAGGGTTTTAAATGCCTAACTACGAATCGACCAAATCACTTTGATTTCCTCAAATTGATAGTTTTAAAACACGATTAAACTAATTTTAGATAAATCCAGATAATCGATTTCAACAAAACAATCTTCCGATTAACCAATTCCAGACCATCCATTTTTAAAATTAGGGTTTTAAAGTCTACAACACAAACTCCATTAATTCAAATCAATTAATTCCAATTAAAGGCATTAAAATACAATTATGATCATTTCAACTACTTTTATAAATTTAATTTTAGCAAAACAACTACACAAATAAGCAATTTCATAATTTCACTTAAAATCTAAGGTTTTAAGCCCGAAAATACGATTCAGTAAAATTCTATGAATTTAATCAAATTGAATGTTTAGAAATACAATTAAAAACATTTTATAACATATGAATTAATCAATTGATCAAAACCGATAACAGAAATATCCAATTTAGCACAATTAGGGTTTTTCAGTCCGGAACGCAAACCCAATCAATTATTGCCAAAACATACCAATTGATGGTTCGGAAATGTAATTAAACATATTCTAATATAATTTATATAGTCAATTGAATAAAATAACCCAATTACAAAATCCAATTTAAACCCGCGGGAGTTTTGACCTAAAAATTCAATTCCGATAAATTACGCATAATTTTCCCAAATCAACACTTCTAATATAAAATTAAATACATTTTAAACGATACTATAAAATCAATTGAGCGGAACGGCTCAATTATACGACCCAATTTCATTACACCCAAAATTTGACCTAAGAATCAAATTTCGATAAAACCTGCATAAATTCCTCAAATTGACGGTTCCAAAATGAAATTGAATAGATTTTAAAACATATTGTATAATCAATTTGTCCGAAATCGCAAAAACGGGCGGATCCGAAAAATTTGGGCATAACCCGGCTAAAAATCCAAATTTTCCAAAATTCCAACACAACCACACAATTAACCTATCCAAATCAATCTTACAGCATATTCATACATAAACAAACAATCAATTTAGCTTTTTATAAGCTAATCACACTCAATTAATCAAATCAAGGGTTAGGGTTTTTCGGAAATTTATACCGAATGAAATCAACATGATCGGGTCAAGAAAATGTCGGAGAAGCTTTGTCGGGGAATGAAGGTGGCTCGCCGATGGACAGCGAGGCTCGCCGGAGCCGGACGGCGGCTCGCTGCTACTGTTGCTGCTCCTGCGCGCAGTTGCTTCAGCAGCTCTGCTTCGGTTGCTGCTGCGGCTGCTGTTGGCTGCGGTCGAGCTGGGCGGTCGTGTCGTGGCTGGCGGTGGCTGCAGGTTGGAGGCCGGCCGGCGGACGAAGGAGGAGCAGGCAGGGAGAAGGGCAGCCGGCTAGGGTCGCGGGACAGGGAGCACGCACAGGGTAAAGGAGTCGGGGGCACAGCCGCACAGGCAGGGAAAGAGAAGAGAGAAAGAAAAAGAAGAGAGGGGGTCGGGTACCAACAGCTTGGGTTTTTTTTTTTTTACAAAACAAGTATCAAATAAAATATTAAAAGATTAAAAATTAATATTGGAAGATTTTATCTAAAATTTATCGAACAAAAATTATTTCGTAAGCTTCCGAAAGCTTAAAATAAATAAAACAACTGTATACAAAATTTCGGAAACATTTTTGGCAGAATTTACTCACGAACATAAAAATTGTATTATCTACAAAAATACGTTATAAGACCCCGAAAATTTGTTTAAAAACATATACTAAAATATTTAAGTTAAATTTGAATAAACCAAGACTAACTTAAATAATTTCCGACATCGATTTTCCGTAAACCAAAAAGCATAAAACGAAAGAGAATTATTTCCAGAAAGAATTTCATAAATAAACTCCGAAAATCTTTTTAATTTAAAACTTTCCAAAATATTAACGATTACCGAAAACGAATAAATTTAAAGTAGGAAATATTTTCCACGGATAAAATTATTAAAATAAATTTAACTATTTAAATAGAAATTCTATAATTTAAATAATATATTTCGTTAACGAAATATAACTTCAAAACAAGGTCGTAATCACATGACGAAGATATAATCAAAAACGAATGAAAAATATTAAAAACCAAAATACGAGAAAGAACGGGAATATATATTTTTAACCGAAGATCGAAATCATAAGAATATAATAAAATCATTGTCGTGAACGAATTTGTCTAGAATGGTTCGCAACGACAATGATTAATTACATTCAATTATGAATTCAAAATCATCGATAAATCCGTAAAACAAATCGAAATTAAAATAATTAATTATTTACATTAAATTACGCTAATAAAATCATTAAACTTAATAAATCTGGATTTTAAAAATACGGGGTATTACATGGTGGTGGTGGTGATGGAGATGGAAAAGAAGAGGTTTTGGGGTTGGAAAAGAGGAGGGGAGCTAGGTTTTATTGGCTTGTAGGGTTTCTAGGTCAGAGGGGGCATGGTGGTGGTGGTGGTGTCTCATGGCGGTGGCAGCGGCGGTGGTGGCCAAGAGGAAAGATGAGAAAAGGAGGAGGAAGGAGGGGAAGTAAAGGGAAAATGGTGATGTGGAAAGGTAGGGCAAGGTTTTTTGTGTAACAAGGGAGGTAATGGTTGGTGGTTGTTTGGTGGTGGTGGCATAGGTGGCAAAGATGGGTGCAAAAGCTGCCCACTTTGCACAAGTAAGGAGAGAAGAGGAAGGGGAGTTAGGGATGAGGGAAGGTCTCATTTGGTGGAGGGTGATGCGAGGAGGGTTGGAGTGGTTTTCAAATGGCAAGACAAATAAAAAAGGGGAATTGAAGTGCAAGGGGTATATATAGGGGGATATGGTTGGGGGAAGTGGACAAAGGAAGGAAGAAGACAAGGGGAGGGGTGGTTGGATGCTAGTCGGCATACAAGTTGGTGCATCTCACACGATAGGGGATAGGGTAGGGAGATTTGCAAGTTTTTTAGGGGGTTAGGTGGGGGTGTTGAGGTCCCTAGAGGGAGGAGACAAGTGCAGGGTAGTGCTAGCTGCACGCCTTATAGGTTCGGACGAGGAGAGGGTGAGGGGAGAGATAGAAACGAGGCTACAAAGCAACCATGCTTGCAGCTCCAATTGGGGGGTAGGTTGAAGATAGGGGAAGAAAGGGAAGAAAGAAAGAAAATGAGGGAGAAAGGGGGAAAAGAGGGGGATGGGCATGGAAAAGGTGCTAGGTCGCTCAAGGGAAAAGAAAAAAAGAAGGGAGAGGGGTCGGGGAAGGAAAGGAAATGAGAGGAGGAAGGGGAGAGAGGGATTAGGCCAGCGCTAGGCATGGCTCAGTCCAACAAGGGAGAGGAAGAAATAAAAAAAAAGGAAGAAAAAGGGAAAAGGAAAAAAGAAAAGAAAAATGAGGTGGTTGGGTGGTTTGGGATTTTTTTTAAAAAAAATTTAGGAATAATAAATTTAGTAATAATGAATAATTAGTTTTTTTTAATTTAGAAATTATTATTATAAGTTACTTAAAATTTATTTTAGTTTAGTAAATAATTCTAGCCTCCATTAATTTGATCCCCACATCATTTTCCTTCTTTTATAGCCATAATTATTGTTATTATTATTGTTATTATTATTATTTTTATGTTATTATTTTATTAAAAATGGTATGTTTAATTAAACTTTACCTAATAATTTTTTTAATTTCTAAAATAGGATTTTGGGGTATTACATCACTACCCCCTTAAAGAAAGACTTCATCCCCAAAGTCACTAGCTTCATTCTAGGAGTAAGGAATAGTTCTAAGGCGATTCAACAAATAGAAGCATAAAACGTGATATTACTACTCTCTTAAAGAAAAAAGGTTTACTAGGACAATCGTATTTGAGGTGAAGAGTTCTGGATACACCTCCCACATGTCCTTCTCAACTTCCTAGGTATCTTTCTCGATCTCATGGTGGCTCCAAAGAATATTCACGAGTGGGACTACACTTGTAGGGGTCTTCTAGAGCTTGGTGTCAAGGATTCTCACAGGTCTCCCCTCATAGACTATATAATCATCACGTTCAACCTCGTCAAGCTGGATCACATGAAAAGGATCAGCAACATACTTTCGTAGCTGTGAGACATAGAATTTGTTGTGGACTCGTGCCAACTATAGTGGGAGTACCAACCATTATACAACCTATTTGACCCGCTCCAAGATCTCGTAAGGTCTAATGTACCTCAGGCTCAAATTTTCCTTTCTACCAAACCTCTACACACCCTTAGTTGAGGATACCATCAACAGTACCTTCTCCCTAGGCTCAAAGTTGCCGCTCCAATGCTTCTAGTAAACATAGCGCTTCTGTCAGCTCTAAAAAGCTCTCATTTGATCCTAAATTTGTTGGATCTACCTGATTATCTCTCTGATCATCTTAGGTCCCAACACCACTGTATTGTTGATATCACTCAAGTACAAGGGGATCCTACACTTCATCCTATAAAATGCTTTGAAGGGAGCAATTCCTATGCTGGCATGGTAGCAGTTGTTGTACAAGAATTCTATCGGATGCAAATGCTCTTCCTAGCAACCCTAAATGTTCAAGACATAGGCTCTAAACATGTCCTCCAAGGCTTGTATAGTCCTCTCGGTCTGCCTATCCATGGCATTATGGAAAGCTATAGTCATCTTCAACTTTATTCCCATGACCTCCTACAACTTTCCCCAGAAATGAGAGAGGAACATTGAATCCCTATTTAAGATAATATCCTTCAACACCCCGTGCCTACTAACCATGAACTTCATGCAGGCACTGATCAACTAATCCATGCTCCATGTGGACTTCAATGGAATGAACATGATCGCCTTAGTCAATCTGTCCATGATGACCCAAATAGTATCACAACTGCTCTGAGTCCTTGGCAACCCACTGACAAAGTCCATGGAGTTGAATCCCACTTCCACCTTGGAAATTATAGAGGCTAAAGTAGCCTTGTAGGTCTACAGTGCTTTATTTTGACCTTCTGACAGGTCGAACACATGGACCCAAATCTAGCTACCTTCTGCTTCATACGGGTTTAGGCAAAGGAAAATAAAAATAAAAAAGAAGGGAGAGCGGGCGAGGGAGGGGAAGAAAGAAAAAAAGAAAAGAGAAGGAAAAGGAAAAGTGAGGTGATTGGGTGGTTTCGGATTTTTTTAAAATTTTAGGAATAATAAATTTAGTAATAATAAATAAATAATTTTTAATAATTTATAAATTATTATTATAATTCATTTAAAATTTATTTTAGATAAGTAAATAATTCTAGCCTCCACTAATTTGATCCCAACATCATTTTCCTCCTTTTATAGCTATAATTATTATTATTATGCTATTATTTTATTAAAAATGGTATATTTTATTAAACCTTACCTAATAATTCTTATTTTATTTGTAATTCCTAAAATAGGATTTTGGAGTATTACAACACCTCTTTCATGGTTGATGTGGTGTTAATATCCTTCACTTTTATTTTGTTACCCTTCTGCATTTTCTTCAAACAAAAACTTTTGGTTTAAATTTAGGGGTTTCACAGTGTTGGCTTACACACTTGTGTTGATGACTATGATACACATGAAGTTTTAACTTGTTTTTAAGTGTATCTTTTGTGGGAGGTCAGTTCCACCTAGATCTTCTATCGTTTGTTAGTTCTAGAATGCTATTAGCCTATATAAAGGGGTATATTGTATAGAGTTATTATTGTGCATATGACTCACATGACGGGGTATGAAGAATAATATTTGAGGGAAAATTTTGACCTTTTAGATCTAGATGTTTGATATAAGAAAATATTAATAAGGAGCAGGGATTATCTAATTGAGTGAATTAAGTAGGAGGGTTATTCTTAATAATCATGGTGAGGATAAAAATACGGGGATGAATGCTCTTGATTCTTTGTAATTGTTTGCAAGGATAGTAATAAAGATTCAAGTTTAGTAATTTTTCTTCCTATTTTGCATAGTTTCTTATGATCATAAAAATTTCCCCCACACTTTATTAAATCTAGTGAGGTCATAACTCACAGATTTTCTAATCGAACATGGTTTACACCAAAAAACTAGAAACTAAAAAAAAATTAACATTATTTTGATTCATGATTTGAATGGATAATGTTGAGCTATAGAAAAAAGAACATAGAATGGGAGTGCGGAGAAGCTCTCATCAGTCAATTTCAATATAATTGGATAGGCTCATTTATTATTCTTAAAATTGAGCAGCTTCTACTTATGTTGATTTGCTACCTAGGCAGAAGACACATGTCCCAATTATGGGTATTCAATCCTCACATATTATTTGGCACACATTCCTTCATTCATTCACTTTCTATGAACCCCGAAAGGCAAACACTCATAACTACCCAAAACTTCCCACAAAGGCTAATCTTATCCTCTTTTAAGATCTCAATTTTCATAGCTAATTATATTCTATACTTCATATAGACATGTATATCAATATTACTAACCAATATAGCCCTTGAACAACGTTTGAATCACTCTAACACATTTACACATCAAATATGAATTATAAGCTCACAACAATATATGTGTTCACAACATCTTTCTATAAGAATGCTTTCATGCTTAATACACCTTTGGTGTATACTTTATTATAATATCTCTTAGATATTCTGCAAGACAATTGTATGTGGAGGTAATGACAATTTATTCATACAAACTAAGTTCTCCAATGTTTACTCTCAAATCGTGACATGTAGATATGGACACAGAATCAACATTGGAGGAGTGGGAAAAGGACACAAAATCTTGATTTCCAAAAAAATACTGGCATAGATGTCATGATGCACAACAATATAAATAGAGTCCAAATAAAAACATTCTAGGTAGCATAACATAAAAATTCCAACTTTAAAATGCCAACTAATTAATTATTATTATTATTATTATTGGTAAACACTCACACTACTCCCCACTAAAAAAGTTATCTATTTAGGTTTGATTATCTTTTTCGGTAGATGCCAAAGCCTCTCTGCTATAACCTTCAAGTAACCTTGTAAATATAGTTACAAAGGCTAATGAGCCTAAATTGAGAAATGCGATATGGAGTTACAACCCTCTATGTTTATTTTTATTACTCGGACCAAAGCAAAGATTATCCCAATGAAACAAGAAAAAATCATACGCTGCACATGATTGTATCCCAGAATTTGTGTAGGAAACGTGGATGCACTTCCATTCTTTTGTCGTATAAATAGGTCTGAAGTAACGACCCATGATAATGATTTCTATACACAAATAGTTGAAACCAAGCAACCAATTTTGGCTTTCACAGGTACGAGCGACCTTCCCCGTCGTGTGGACATAGCTAGAGGTGGCAATGGGGTCAGGTGGATCGGGGTCGGGTCGGGTCATTTTGGATCATTACTTTGTTTGGGTTGGGTTGGTTCCAAGTCGGCTCATTTCAATTTTAGATTATTTCGAGTTAATTTGTTGGATCGAGTCGGGTTTGGTTAAACAAACTCGGGTTCAGGTCATTTCGGAATAACTTAACTGGTAGGGTCGGGTTGGTTTCGGGTCATTTTTTGATTCACATAACTAAGTGGCTTCGGCCCGTTTGGGTCATTTCGTATAATATGACGGATTGGTCTCATTGGGTATGAGTTGTTTCGGGTTAACTTAATAAGTCGGGCCGTTTCATGTAATTTGACGAGTTGGATTTGAATAGTTACAGCTTAACTTGATGGGTCGAGTCAAGTCAAGTTTTGACGGGTTAAATCAAATTCGGATCTAGGTAATTATCATTTATTATATTGTAAATATTATAGACAATAATAAAATTACTATTGTGGATAAATGAATTAAGAATATTAGATACACTTTATTTTCACAAGTAAATAGTAAAGATATTTATAAATTTTAATAATAAAAAACATTGCATGATTGAATCTAACAAAGATAGTTATCATTATTCTAATTTATTTCATTACTTAAAATATTTAATTACTTAAAAAAGATAATTTGACAAAAAAAAAGTGATCATAACATGACTGTATAATGTTTAATTATCATTTATTACATTGTAAATATTAGAGACAATCATAAGATTACTAGTACATATAAATGAAATAAGAATATTATATGTGCTTTATTTTTACAAGAAAATAATAAAGATATTTATAAGTTTTAACAATATTATATTTGAATACCTAAAATATTTATAAATTTTACAAGTAAAAATATTAGATATTTATCATATATTATATTTATTTGATTACTTAAAATATTTGATTACTTAAAAAAGATAATTTTATAAAATAAAGGTGATCATAAACATGACTATACAATGTATAATTATCATTTATTACATTGTAAATATTAGAGACAATTATAAGATTACTAGTACAGATAAATAAAATAAGAATATTATATTTGCTTTATTTTTACAAGTAAATAATGAAGATATTTATAAGTTTTAACAATATTATATTTGAATACCTAAAATATTTATAAATTTTACAAGTAAAAATATTAGATATTTATCATATAATATAATTATTTGAGTAATTAAAATATTTGATTAGTTGAGAAAAGACAAATTTAAAAAATAAATGTGATTATAAATATGATTATATAGTGTATAATTATCATTTATTATACTGTAAATATTAGAAACAATCATAAGATTACTAGTATAGATAAATGAAATAAGAATATTATATGTGCTTTATTTTTACAAGTAAATGATAAAGATATTTATAAGTTTTAACAATACTAAAATATTTGAATACAAGTAATTCCTTAATGGTTTTTAATCAATTGAGTATACAATATGTTTTAGAATATGTCTAATTTCAATTTTAAACCATCAATTTAAATATTTGAATAAGATTTGACCAGATTTGCAGTTGGGGCCCAAAAACCCTAATTATATTAAATTGGGTAATTCCTTAATAGCTTTTAATCAATTTTGTATACAATATATTTTTGAATATGTCTAATTTCAATTTTGAAACATCGATTTTAATATTTGAATAAGATTTGACCGGATTTGCAGTTCAGACTCAAAAACCTTAATTATGTTAAATTAGGTAATTTATTAATAGTTTTTAATTAATTGAGTATACAATATGTTTTAGAATATGTCTAATTTTAATTTTAAACTATCAATTTAAATATTTGAATAAGATTTGATTGGATTTATTGTTCGGGCTCAAAAACCTTAATTATGTTAAATTGGGTAATTCCTTAATACTTTTTAATCAATTGAGTATACAATATGTTTTAGAATATGTCTACTTTGAATTTTGAAACGTCAATTTAAATATTTGAATAAGATTTGACCAAATTTGTAGTTCGGGCTCAAAAACCTTAATTATGTTAAATTGGGTAATTTCTTAATAATTTTTAATCAATTGAGTATACAATATGTTTTAGAATATGTCTACTTTCAATTTTAAACCATCAATTTAAATATTTGAATCATATTTAATCGGATTTGTAGTTCGTGCTCAAACCCTAATTATATTAATTTGGGTAATTCCTTAATAATTTTTAATTAATTGAGTATACAATATGTTTTAGAATATATCTAATTTCAATTTTGAACCGTCACTTTAAATATTTGAATAATATTTTACCGGATTTACGGTTCGGGCTTAAAAACCTTAATTATGTTAAATTGGGTAATTTTTTAATAGTTTTTAATCAATTGAGTATATGATATGTTTTAGAATATGTCAAATTTTAATTTTGAATTGTCAATTTAATTATTTAAATAATATTTGATCAGATTTGCAATTTAGACTAAAAAACCCTAGTTATGTTAAATTGGGTAATTCCTTAATAGTTTTTAATCAATTGAATATACAATATGTTATAAAATAGACCGGATTTATAGCACGATGGTGTTAAGAGTTAGTAATTTTCAGTTGGTAACAATTGTAATTACAATTTCATTAGGTAACCAGTAACCACTATAATTATATTTTCAGAGTCTGAGTTTGATTTTCTATTTGTTATAAATTTATAATCCGTGTACTCCGTGTAAATTAATATAATATTTTTTGTTTTAAAAATATGCATCAAAAGTTAGAGTTATGAGATTTTGTATTATTCTAAATGATATTGTATAGAATGTTTAGGGTAAAAGTATAAAAAATAAGTACAATTTATAAAATACTATATTTTTAAAAGCTTTAAATGAATAATAAATTGTGTGTAATTTATTATTATTATTATAATAGATTTTGATTTTTGGATAGGTCAATGTCGTGTCGGATCGAGTGAATGTCAGGTCAAGTCAATGTCAGGTCAGGTCGACATCGGATTGGATCAAAGCTGATCGGGTCGCTATCGGGTCATGGATTGGTATCGGATCAGATCGGATCGGGGTCGGTTTATTTTTATCTGGTTAGTGCCGGATTAAGTTAATGTCGGATCAGATTTAGATCGGGTCAGATTATTAAAATTTTTGAGTCTTATTATATCAAATTTTGCTCAAGCTTTGTCAAATTTGACGGATCGGATCAACTTTTACGACCCTGGACATAGCCCATGAATCCATGATCGTATCTCTACAGCAAGGTAGTGTCAAAATGCCATTGGGCGACAAACATGAGCTCGCGCTATTTCGCATGATGAACTGCTGATACCTGCTGATTCGAACATATGGGCCCGAAGTCCGCGTTGAGACATGAAGCGTAAAAACGGAAGAAAGAAGGGGGGAGGGGAATCAGGGGTAGGGACTGCGACTGGTGACTGGGGAGCTATTAACTCGCCGCTTTCCCGAGTATTAGATTCTAATCCAAATAACTGTTGTGTTCGTGGACGAGGCGCAAATGGTGTGGTCATATCCACCGACGCGCACCCAAATAGCCTTCACGGTATTGGGAGTAATAACCGGCGCCACTCTAGTCGCCGTCGGAGCACACCTCTCCTTCGTTAACATAGGACCTCAACAGGCCCGAGCGAAAGCCCGTAGCGATTACATTAGAAAACGCCTTAGACAGATGCTCGATGAGTAAAGCCTAAGAAGTTCAAACCAAATGTACTAGCTAATGTCTCAGACTCGATCCTTTCTTTTCCCTCGCCGGTACGTCAACTCGTTGTTTTTGCAATGAACAAATTTGGTATGTTTTCTCCAACTATCTTAGTCTAATTGTGATTCTTCATTTATGACCCTATTCAATTGTGTAGTTAAATTTTCGGGAGTTAATTTCATCATGTAACATGATATTTATTTACGAGTTGCAATTTTGTTGATTGATCCCGGATTCTTTTGGTCTGAACAATTGAGGAAAATTGTTTTCATCGGAGAAGAAAAAAATAGAATTGTGCTCTCGAGCTCCTATATATGAGCAGTGTTTGCTTTATGGTGTACTGCGATCGTTGGCTCAAAATATGATTGATCATTAGGATTGCAATGGGGAATGGGTATATAATGAGAAAATTCCATTTCAATTTTGGTTGTATATGCTCGAAATTGAAAATAAAATTCAGTAGAATCGCTTGGGATATATCATGTAGGATGAGAATGAAATTCAGAATATTATATAAGACTGCAAAAATTGAATGATTAATGCGAAAAGGCTTTTACCACTTTTTTTTGTTGATATACAAAGTTTAATAGGGATATGAAACTAGCCGAGTTAAAACTAGTCAATTTCATAATATACGCTCCATTATTGGTATCCAAATATTCAAGAATGTAGCAATGAAAGTTTTATTCCCTTTCTATGGCTTATTTAGCTTGTTCAAAGTCCAAGGTACCAAAGGATCCTGAGACATTGTTTGTCATAACTATCCAAGTGGCCATTCTCCTCACCTTACTTTCATGTCATATCATGTTAAAAAGAGTAATATTAATCGCAAAAAAAAATTATGAAAATTTAATTTCATATAAAATTAGATCAAATCAGCGGAAATCATACGAAGCGAACTTACCCTAATAAGCTAACTTATAGGTAAAAGCTGGATAACTAGTTAGTAGCTGGATGATTCCGCATAAGTTCAATTAGAGCAGGGGGATTCACTGGAGCCAAAAAACAAGCTGTGAGCTTGTGACTCATATTTGGTGTGTATAATAGCTTGGATTGGTGTGTGAAGTGTTTCGGAGGAATTTGGAGTAGAACTGTGAGTTGTACTAGAAATATGTGAAGATTTGACCTTGATGCAACGGGAATTTGGAGAAGTGTTGAACATGAAAGTTGTAGATCTTTCTGTTACCTTTCCAACGCATCAAGAATCGGCTCGATTGGAGGTAAAATGAAGAAGTTGTGGCTGAAATACTGAAGACTGTCAAAGCTGGAAAGAAACACGCGGGGGGTGGGGGGGTGGGGGTCCGTGTTTGTGACAGTCTCGTACAGTATAAATACAGTGCAGTTAGAACCCTAACTATACATGGTGCCGTCCTCTTCTATCCTCTTGAGTTCTCTTTTAATTCCTTGGTGAATTGAGTGATTTAGGTGAGGATTTCTTTAATTCTCTTTGTAATCACAATTACTTCACATCAATAAGATCATATGCTTTCCCAATCTATGTTCTTGAGTGCTCTTCTCTTCTCAAATCTTGTGTATTCTAATTAATTCCAATTAAATCTTGTTTTTCCGAATTGGTGTCAATCCCCAACAAAAACATTTCTAAGGTCCCTGCCATCATCATTCAAAGTAGATGATAGGAAAATAGAATCAAGTTCTCAAAAATGAGAAAGCTAAAATCAAAGCTGAGGAAGCTTGTTATATTTATGAGCTTGTTATTTACTCCATCCATTTAAAAAAATATATATTTTAGTATTTTACATATATTTAAGGAATTAATAAAATCCACCTTTATATTACCTTTATATCCTTCATCAGAAGAAACAAAACAATTAATACATAGATGATGAAAGAGAAAAATAAAACAAATAAAAGTAGAATGGAAGTTTAAAATTTTCCAAAATGACTTATTTTTTAGAACAAATATTTAGCTCTAAAATGAATTAGTTTTTGAAATGTTTAGACCAAAACATGTATGAATTGCTTTAGGTGTTTTGGTCTTTTTTCCTTTTCCTTTTTCTTTTGGGGTAACATGAATGCCATTTATCGTCAAAGATAGGGTCCAGTACAATGAGGGTGGCAAGGACCCAGAGCATCATTTATGATACATTAGAGGGAAAACAGGACAGAATTTAAAACAATATATATATATTAACTTCAACATTTAGCATAAGTCTGAGGTTAGTTAAATTGTTTGTTGCTTGAATTGTCTTCCCGTACAGTAGGTTCGGTTAGCTCTTTCAAAGGGCCCAGCAGTCTTTAATGATAGAGTAATATGCATGAGTATGGTGAGCATGGGAAACAAGATGTATGACAAGAGCGGCATAACATTCTGCAACCAAAATTTTAATGCCTAAACTTCAAGAAATTTATAACCATCCCAGGGTTCCCATAGTTCAACAACTATGCTTTTGGCAATTCTTATGCCGTGTGCAAAGCCTGCAATCATTTGACCTGTTAGGGGAGATAACTGAGGATGATCACTGGCCTAAAATATATAGACTGAAGTGAGGTTTTATTCCAAAACCAATTAGAAATGGGAGAAGTAGCCTAACAAGTCTGTATACCTGACAATTGCAACTCAAACTTCTGATGTGGAACAACATATCTCACACATGCACCTAACAATATCCCCTTATGTGTGAGTCCATAGACTCCCCTTGAATTGAAGCTGACAGTCCAAATTTTAAATTATCAAACCCCGCAAAGCACTCCTAGGGTGGAATTGAGGTGTTAATCAGACCTCTGATTAAATGAGCCAGAGCGAAGCCCAACAAGCAGTATCTAACAAACTGTGCAGAAATGGCCCAATGACCAACCTTCAACTTTGATACTACTTGTTAGGGGAGATAATCAAGGAGGAGCTCATACTCAAGATATAAACCTAAGTAAGGTCCCATCCCAAAACCATTTGACAATGCGAGAGCTAACTCACCAAGTGTATATACTATACAATTTCACCTTTAATGTGGAACAACATAGTTCACACATGACACATGTACCTAACATTACCTATTGGGTCTCTAATTGTTTCTCCAGTTCCCGCTGAGAGACAGTTCATGGGAGTAATGCGAACTATTGATGTTGAGATTTGCAAAAGTAGGGGGGGCTGGTATTTTTTTAGTTCTCATAGCTTGCTGATGGCTACTCTTGAGGAATTTCCAATCAGAAACATGGTGTTTGCCAAGAGAAGCATAGCCCACTGTTTGGTGTTGAGTGATTAAAAACTTAGTTGTTGTGGGTGGCCAAGAGAGCATGTAAGGAAAAGGTGTCCCAAAAATTATTCCAAAGCTTGTTGACATCGCAAAGACAGTTTGTTCCAACCTAGATAGTGGAATTTTGGTCTAGGCAGAGCCCCATGGGAGGTCTGCTCCCAGATTTTCCCTGAAATTATGGATTTCGAGGCAATCTCTGTAGCAATGAAGAAAAGTTCATGTGATGGACATGGCACTCAAGGACATGCAGGATTATGATGCCATTTTGATGAAAGGGATTGTTTGGTCAGTGGACATGGCATGTCTAATGAAGAAGCTACTCTACCCTCCAGAAAAGGCTCGGCCCTGCAATCAGAAAGCATGGATGAATACTATTGTTGCAGATGCGTCACATTCGATAACATTGTTGCAGAGGTGTCGCATTCAAGGAGACTGTTCAGATGGCAAGGAGACAGATACTTCTCCACTCTCTGCTGAACATAGAGATCTTGGTGCCTTGCTAGTACTATTAATTAAAGCTTGCTAATTCTATGTTTCGGGACTTTCAAGGGCCTTTCATTATCAATTATACGATCTACTCGTGCAATACACATTTTTACCTTATCATAATCTAATGTTTAGTTGGTGCATTATCTTTAACAAAACAAAATGCAAGATATGTGCATTTAAGCATAGATCTATGTGAGCTTGACATGAGTTGTAATCCTGTATATTTGATAACACAGGTATGTATATTAGGTATATGCAGCGCGATAAAGTTTGCTGCGGGTGCATGCTTCAATCAGTCAGACTATGCTGAAGCTCAAGTTGCTTTGAAGAGGAAACCAAATTCTTTGGAATCAATATATATTTGATGCTTCACTTGGTTGTGAGAAGAGGGCTCTCAATGATCTTGAACCAATTAAGATGATCCCAGTTGTAGCATATATACAAATCTTGTACTTTCGATATTTGATTGTGCAAATTGACTTCTGTTATGCAGTGATGTATCATAAGCGCTTTGCATTCGATATCATCTTGATTTCTGGCATTGTTTTTGAGGCTTCACTTGTGGAGGAACTCTATTATATGGTGGCAGCTATTGAAACAAAAAGCAAACCCTCCATGAGCTCTAATCAACTTTGCCCAGTCTTGAGTGTTTGTTATGTCGCAATAGATTGTAAGATTTACTCATTGTTTGAAACTATTTACTAAAAAAAAGTAATTATTTAAAATAATTATTTTTAAAAAAATGTTTTAAGCTAATAAATTTTGGAAATAAACAATTATTATGCATAATTATTTTTAGTAAGTAAATTCAAACAATTTTTATTGATTAGATAAGTTATTTAATCACATTAGTGAGCTATTGACACAAGAAGGCAAATCTTCTTTGTGCTCCGCTACTTTTCAACTCTGCTCAATATTGAGTTTTAATTCAGTTGTATTAGAATAGTATTTGGCATACACATGAACTAGTTTATAGCTTATTTAACTACGTTAATGAGTTTCTAAATAATACAAAAAAATCCCTTCGACAACAACTTTTTCACTAAAAAGACCTACATTTTTTTTTACCAAAAGTTACTCCAAGTAATTTAACTTATAAATTTTTTTATGTTTAAATATTAAACTAGCTTATAAGTTAGCATTGCCAAACATCTAAATTTTTGGAGCCTATTTGATTAGATCAAAATAATTAATAAAATTAATACAAAAATTTTTAGGACTTATTAGGCTAGATTAGTTTAAATAGTAAAGATAATATGAAATTAATGACAATGGCAACAGTAGTAATAAAAAATAATTTATTTTGACACTATTAGTACTGAAATAATAATAGTAGCAAATTAAATTTTTCACAGGATCAAATCAATAAAAATCAGACAAAAAACATAGCCTAAATAAATTAACATTGCCGAACAAAGCCTCAAACTTGTGCATATTCACTGTATAATACGCACAAATAGAGGTGTCAACTGTCAAACATTGAGCTGTCGATGTTGCTTCTGCTATAAACACGAATATTCGAAAGAAACGTTTAGACAATATTACAACTTCAGCAGCAATAGCTACAAGAAACACACTTATGGCCTATGAGTTATAGCACCAAAACAGAAGTAGAACGAAGCCATAAGAGGAAGGAAGGCAAGGAGTAAACAAGATAAACAAAATCCAGCGGTCTTTCAAAACCTAATACTTTGCAATCATCAGCCCACTGATGAACTCTCGGCAAATGCCTCCCCCACTAAACCATGCCACAATGGTTATGTTCAGCAGCAGGCGATGAAATCGATCTTCTCAAATTAAACTCTACCCTTCAACTGTGGTTTCTCCTAGTCTTAGCAACCTTGCTCCCATCCTCCATAGTCAGGGGTCTCTCAAACAAAAAGTTGCTACAATCTCGTGATGGCCGTGGCTGACCCAACTGTCGGGATGGACTGGCTGTTCCCATTTCAGATCCGAGCTTGGAGCTAAAAAGAACACGGTCTCTCAGACTTTTGAGCAACTTGTATCTCGGCATCTCATCCTGACAACTTCTCCTGGCATGCTTCTGGTGTTCAGCATCTGAACACTCCCAGTCAATCATGTCTGAGACACTCCTTTGTAAATAAGAAGTACTTTTCCTTGGCTCTTCCTTGGTATAAGCACAATTCCTCGCATTTATATCTTCATGGACAGGGAGCTTTTTGCGGTACAAAAGTGCCATAGAGGAAGAGGCCCTGTGAGCAGTCGTGCAGTTCCTTCTGCTGTTACTTTCATTTATGTTTAACTCTATTGAATGAAGATCACTTTCAGCGGCAGAATCTTCTCCAGAATCAAGAGCTATACCATTATCACCTTCAACTTCCACGCTGTCCTCTTCTATTAATTCATCTTGGACAAATCCAATATTTGCTCTATTAGGTAAACCAACGGCAGCTAGATCTCTGTCTCTTCTGCGATCATATCCTTTTTTCCCTTTATTATTATTATGTCTTTCGTTCCTGAATACAGCTTCTAGCTCACCCCTTAGATTGTCAACAGCAGCATTTTTCTCCTCAAATTGGTGCCTAGCTTCTGAGAGTTTCCTTTGAGCTTTTTCCTCATGCAATGCATTGGCTATATGAAGCATCTCTCTTTCTTTCTCAATCTCTTCACGAATTCTTATAGATTCTTTCTTCATCTCCTCTACTTCAACTTTCTCTTCCCCTATATTCCTAGATAGTTCGTTGCACATTTGTTCGACAACCTCTCTTGTTCGTTTCTCACCCTCAAGTTCCTTTAAGACCTTAAAAAGTGAAGCCTTTGTTTCTGCTAATTCTGTTCCTATCTTTTTATTGAAGCTCTCGAACCGTCTCCTGAGCTTCCTCTCAACCTCAAGTTCTCCCATGACGGACTCAACCGCAGCCTCAACTACTTGCTGCTCTTTGTTCTTCCACGCCGCTTTTTCTTCAGCAAAACGCTTCATGAGGTAGTTGATCTCCTTCTCATCCAGGCGTTGCTCCTGAATCAACTGATTGATTTGCAAGCGAGCCCTTTCAAGCTCCGTATGCAAGGCTGAGATGAGGGACATGCTCGATGAAGGATGATTTTCTTGACCCCACATTCTGGTTATTATCTTCAGTAGCTCTTTTGAAGTGGTCAATGCACTACTAACATCTTTCAAACGGATCCGTGCTCCCAGGGTAGAACTTGCAGGAGCCTGGCACCGGGATTTTGTCTCTATCTACCTCAGCAAAAATGAAAATAGACATCAATTAATAATCCTCCTCCCATCAGCATGCCTGATAGGGCATCGTTCTAGACATCCTTTAAAAATTAATGACCCAAGTAAAAACATGCAATAGTATGTAGAGGTACAGGGGGAAAAAAAGAGTGAGTTCAGTACCTCCATTGAGCTAGCATTGCTAACAGAATCAAGAGCACCTACATCTTGCCCTCCAATCCTTAGCCTCCTACTCGTGGACGGCTCCCTTCTTCGGTGACCTTTTGTTCCTGATCGTTCCATTCTCTTTGAAAAACAATATAAACATAAGATAGCTAGAGATCCCAATATAAGTCAAAAAATGGCCGTTACAATTACATGATTCACCTCCCCAACTTTTACTAATACCAAACAAATTATCCATGCCGTACCTAATTAAGTAATCTAAAGTTGAACGATTTTCTGGGTACCAAACTTCGACCAATTCAGATCAATCAGGAAACCCACTAACTCGCAAAACCCAACATACGAAAACACTGTAGGATTATGGGCCATTTCGTCCCATCCATATATCAGAATTTGATGGATGATGGTCAACCAGTTTATCACCATTAAAGTACACGAGCCAGGTGAAGCGATCATGAAAACTTCATGAGCAACCGCACGTAAATTTCGAATTCAAATCACACAATGCACCATTCAAAATGTTTGCTCAACAATCAGCTAACAAATCATCTATATAAAGCCAAGGAAATTCAAGCCAAATCATAAATTCCCAAAACATCCAATCTAATTAGACGGCTAATGCATTTGATCAACTCATAATGACATAAGCTTCCATTTTTCTCCCCCACAATTGATTTCTACAACGAAAAAGGAAAAATAAAGAGAAATGAAATCATAAGAAGACGGACCTCAGAAACAGGACTGTGGGATGGATCGGACAAATGAGGAGGCAATGATCCAGAATGCACAGAGCTCCGTCCTCTATCTCTCCCCTTCTCCTCTCTTCTAAACCTTCTCTCACTCAAATCCTTACTCATAGCCGGCGAAGGAACTTCATTCAACTCCCAAAGTGTCGCCGCCAATTTCCGCGCAGAAACCGGTTGTTGAGGCGGCCGTGATTTGCCCGACATACTCGGCGGGTACCTAGGCGAATCGGCGGCAACTCGAAAACCAATCGAAGGCGACCGAGAAGCCATCATTCTCCAAGTAGGCACAGGGGTACTGGATGATCCTCCACCTCTCTTGCCAACTAAAACAGCCTTCTTGAATCGGTAGTTTTGGATCATGGAAGATGTAGATGATGATGGAGAACAACCCCTTTTTCTGATCTTTGTTGAATCAGGGATTATATCCTCCATTTTGTAACTTTTCTTCGACATAGGAAGTTAAATTTGGATTGAAGTTTCAAACTGTAAAAGCAGATTGAGCATACGGATATGTGATCTTTGCGATAATTTGCTGATTATAAGGTCGTCTCGGAAGTAAGAAACTCCAAAGATTTGTGTTGGGTCAAATTCAATTTTAAACTTTATACAGTAATTTGCCTAAACGGAATGAGGTTGAGGTCGGTACAGAAGAATGGGATTAAGAAATGACATTATTATGAAGGAACTTTGAGATGATACTTTATAATTTGTTGGGAATTGGGCTTTCAGATGGGGGAGAAGAATGTAGCATCTCCAGTCCTGCTAGAATGACCCAACTTCCAACGAAAGATATACGGAGAGAGAGAGACAGAGAGATAGATTAAATGAATTTGTCTCATAAAGGAAGAGGGGGAGGTGGAGGGGAAGTGGAAGAGGGAGGAAGGGAATGATTTCAGCCGCTAAAGAGCTTTTTGAGAAGGTGATGAAATTAATTTCTCTCACAGGAGCATGACAAAGAGTAAAGAGGAAAGGAAAAGCAGAAAAAGAATAAAGGAGAAGGTAGAGTTTTTCATATGAGACGATGTAGTGTTATTTTTCAAATGGCCAATATGTAAAGTCAAAACGTTTATTTTCTTTTGTTTTCTTTATATTTGCTTGACCTTCCTTAATTTGAATAATTTTCCTTCTTAAATTAGAGCCTGGACTTCTGCCAATTATAATTAGCTGGACAATGAGGCATGCGGTGGTGTTGCTGCCTTTTTTAAAAATAAAAAATAAAAAATACATTCCTCTTTCTTCATGCTTTGCTTGACATTCTTGTGTATTGTGGACAACAGTTAACTACTTTGTGACATGAGAATGTTGCCTATCAGCGTATACGGTTCGTTGGTTATGTTTGATTGTTTGTATGGGTGGGAGTGGGACCGGAATGGGAGAAGGGCAAATGCCACAAAGAACGAATGGTCCTACATTCCGACGTCCGAATGGGCCCAGAATAATTTATTCATACCCTAATTAGGCTCCATTTGGAAACCTGATTGCTAACTGATTATTATATTATTTTAACTGACATAATATATTAGTATTTTTGAAAGGAAGAAAATAAAAAGATGGAAACTAGCCTTACCTTTATCATAATTTTACCTAGCGGCCGGCATTGTCTAAAACAATGACGTAGAACTGAGAATATATCTTGTTTGATAATGTTATTTTTTTAGTTTGTTGCATTTAAATATTACTTCAAATAATGAATTTGAACGACTATTTTAAATTTCTAATCAATCTGACTTGTAGGTGCATTTAGTAACCAAGTAGGACATTGATTAATATAGAAAAAGCTACCAAATAACATTGATTTAAAATTTTTCTACCGATTATTGATTTGATTTTATCAAACACCAAGTTAACTCTCAATTATACAACCATATGCATGGAGCAAAGTAAATATGGTAGTCTGGTGCATTTGTTTATAAAATAAGTAAAGGTTATGATTAAAAATGGTCTTTAATAGTATAGTTGACTAAACACTCAAGCTACTGCATCTAGTCTTATGTTTAATTCTCAATTATTACAATTTTATTTTCAAACTCTTACATTTACACAACAAAAATGAATTGTATTTTTGTGTTGCCATATGTGTGTGCTTATTTTATATAATGCGTATTTGTTATCAAGTGTGATCTCTCCTACAAGATATTTCTTCTTTATTGGAAGATCTTTATTTTTACATGCAAGATGTATATTTACCACTATATGTAAGAGATATATTTATCGATATAAAATGTGTATTCGTTATGCTAAAAATATAATGGATAAAGTATGATTTCTCCTTCAAGATGTATCCTTTTTTCTTGGAAGATCTCTATTATTACATGCAAGATGTGCATTCGTGGTTGCAAGATGTGCATTTGATGAGATATGAATGTGTATCATTGTACTAATAATGTGTGTTTATTTTCATACATGTGAATTTATTCTTTACATTTGTATGAATAAAGGATGTGCATTCTTAGTCTAAAAAGAGGTGTATCTATATCATGATATATGGGTATTTTGTGGGGGAGTACTTATATTATGTTAGATTAGCATATCTTCACTTATATAAATAGATATATGTATTTATATCTTGAAGTTTATGGATTTATATTCTAAATGATGCACATTTTGTTGAAGAATGTATACATCAAAAATAAATATATTTATATTTGAAAATATGTGTATTTATATTATGAAAAAAATATATTTATATCGTGTAAGATGTATATTTTTTTTGAAAAATAGATATATTCTATTAAGATATGTATGACTCCATATATACATATTTTTTTTAATATTTTTTGTAATTAAAGTATATAAATATAGATATCTATTTATAAAGAAAATTTTGAAAATAGTTGTGTCTTAATTTTTTTAATGGCTCAAATTAAATATAATTAATTATAAATTATTGCATAATAATGTTATCAATAAAATTTTTGTGACATCATTCCATATAGACTATACTTGATGCATAGACATGTGGGGTGTAAATTGCAGTTAACTCCTTCCCGAGTTTTAGCAAGTTCAACTAAATAAGTCCAGGTCACCAGAATGAGCCGAATCGTCACCACGCCAGGAACAAGAAAGGGCTGAGGAAAGGCGTTGGGCTAAGCGCCTAAGCCTCATACAAGCCCAAATATTAACATAAAAGAGGCATAAAAAAACAATCAAGCAAATGTTAACGGATAAACCAGCTGGGTCGTAGCAACGGACAACAAGAACGTTGGCCGACAACTAGTGGTCCAGCTCACTAGGTCCTAGCTGGCAAGCTTGTATAAATATTAGTAACTGAAAACTTATTATCAAGAGAGAGAGAGAGTAATTGAGAGGACACAAATACAATGCATAAATTTTTTTTTGAATACTTTGAATATTCAAAAAAGAATTTTAAATACTTGAGACTTCAGATATCTAAAATTTTGATCTTATAATAAATAATCCACAAGTTATTTACAAATTTCAAATATGTTATAAATGAGAAATGTTGGATAATAAATTATTCGGTTAAAAAATAATAAATTAATCTAATTTTAATTGATATGATATAATGATTTAATGTAATTCTCAAATTACATTAAATTTAATTAATAATTCTAAATTTTTGATAATATGTAAATATTTAAGAAAACATTAATTTAAAAATATATAATTTACTTACAATAAATATTGTTATTTCAAGTTATACACACAAACACATGATTATATACAATTCAAGTTTATAGAAAATAAATAGAGTATATATGTATATAATTTATCGAATCGGATATTATTTATATTTATCATATTAGAGATCCAATTTATTTAATCTTTTAATGATCGGATCAATTATTCAATTTATATTTATAGGATTAGCTATTTGATTTTTCAGATCGGATCAATTCAAATATTGTATAACATAAACAAGCTTGTTCATGATACAAAGGGCTCAAGTTAAATGCAATTTATATCGGGGATGGGGATCACTTCTCCAAGATCACTTTACAAGGTACTATCAAATTAAATTTAAATTAAAAAATAATTTACTAAATATTCGCTTTCATTCCATGTTTCAATTTTTCCCCTTGCCCTTTCCCCTCTCCCTTTATTATTGTCCTTCAACTCATCTTTCCATCCCCTCTCTCATGTTGCTCTTGCCTTTTTGCTTGTCTCTACGTAAAATTAAATTTAAAACCACTAACCTTCATTGTAACTATCATTCTAATAAATATACCCATCAAAGCTTTGGTATTGGCATATGGTCAATAACTTTGTCATATGATGGTCGAAGATTTGCTCAAGCATGTCTAATAATGCTACCATAATTGGTGTATTAGTGAGTATTTTCTTAAGTAGCATTTGATTAAGTAATTCCAGTAAATGAATCGTGTAAAATAAAAACAAAACAAATTTGTGGTAAAAGTTGTGGGGTAATTAATTAATCTTTTACTTCAACTATATATTTGTCTACTATAAATATTACTACGATTCTAATCAATCAAAAACACAAATCAAAGTGTAATAAAATTAGTTAGGTTAGATCCATAAAACATTTAGATTCATGACACAAATCATTTAGGTTCATTCGATAAAATGTCGAGATTTAATATTCAATGTCGTTTTGGTCATGGTTAATGGTGAACATGTTCATATTATATGTTTAGGATATATATATATTTTAATTTCAACACGTACAATGTTTAGGCTAGTCACATAAACTATTTAGGTTTAGTTAATAAAATACTTAGATTTAGTATATAATGTTTTTTTTGTTTACAATTAAAGTTGAACATTTTGGTATTATTCTATAGCATGAACTTATAAATTAAAAGTTGGGCATACATGTTTAGGTTCATTTGCTAAAATATTTAGGTTCAGTATATAGTGTTGTTTTGGTCATAGATAAGTCCAAACATATTGACATTATATGTTCAAAATATTTTTATTTTATGTTCAACCCATACAATTTTTAAGTTCATCATATAAATTATTTAATTTCAATCAATAAAACATTTAGGTTTAGTATTTAATGTCATTTTGCTCATAGCTATTGTAAAACATTTTGGTATTATATTATATCCCATGAACCTTATTTTTATATTCCATGAACCTATATATTAAAAGCCGTGAACATACATGTGTTTTGGTAATTATTAAAAGCCGTGAACATTATAATGTTTTTTTAATTTCCAAAAATAAAATTAATTTATTTTAAATTTATAAAACAAAGAAGGACCACATTTTATATTAGAGAGAAGTGGCATGTTTTGTAGAAGGTGTTGATTTTTTTCCCTTATAAATACTATTACTAGGTCATGTCATATCTAGTATAAGATACACCAGGTGTAGGATATAATAATTACCAAGTCACACCAAGGTGTATTTCAAGACATAAACACTACATATTTATTTGAATTAAGGTATGAATGTTTTTAACATTTTAAACTTAAGGCTATTTTAGCCTTAATGTCCACTGTTCTATCATTGACTAGGTAGTTAAATGACTAGAATTGTCGTAAATTTAAAAAGTTTATAATTTTGTTTTTGATTAGAATAAATTTGTAATATTTATACTTTAATAGAAATAAAATTTAGACGATATGTCATAACGAGAATAAAGGTTAAACATTCATACTCTTACGAAAGATTAAAAAGAAAAAACCCAAGACTAGAATTATCTTAAATTTTAAAAAATTATAATTTTATTTTTGATAAGATAATAAAATTTAAATATTTATACTTTAATAGAAACAATATTTAGACGATATACCTAAAAACAATGGTTAAACATATGTGCTCTTGCAGAAGATTAAAAAAGACAAACCAAAATATTTACGCATTCAAATACATGTGTTATAAGGGTCCAAGGGTTGTAAGTTATTTGAAAATGTTAATGATAATAATATTATAATAATAATAATAATAAAGAAGCTAGATTTGGTGTGTGTATTGTTCTTATTATACTAGGTTCATTTGTTGACGGGAGGCCTTTAAGGATAATATAACAGAAATTGTTATTTTATAATTGTTACAAGTTAATACCATGTCGTGCATCACGAATGAAATAGAAATCAAACTTTATTATTGCCCACCGAATAAAACCGGACATCATACGTACTAAATTAATAATGAAGAAAATAGATTGCCACGTTTGCGGTTTGCCTGCTTTACTCACAATCGTTCACACAATCACACTCGTAGATGCATGCATCATACAACGACGAAATCCGAAAGGCACCCATTAAGAAAATACTTGGAAAATTTGGAAATCTCAAGCTGACATCCCCAAGAAAAAGAAACCGAAACATTAGGAAAAACTCCTCCAAAAGGAATAATACAAAGTTTATAATTTTGACGTGGACTTCTAATCTTCACATAATGAAGGTATTCATTTATCATCTAAATCTCCTTAATTTCGTGCATATAGGGTAATTGCTTAAAGTGCCTACTTTATGAACTGAATCGGTCGGGATAGTGTGAGGACCTCCACCAAGTTCTCCTTTTTCTTTTTCTTTTTGTTTTTCTCGTTGGAATAAATTGACCTTGATTGATGCAGTACTCTCGAAAAATGCAACACTGTTATTGAAATTGTTTTAGATAATTCATGTTCAGGTGCTCATCAGAAGTCCCTACCTAGGCGGTGGTAAGCGGAAAGAGGCTTAGCAAATTTATGAAAACGGTGGGAAGCAAAAAGGCCTTACCAGGAAAAACTAATGGAGAGTGAGTGACAAGTGGTACTGTTAAGGCTATGTTTGGTATGGGGGTAAAGGGGGTGTAAAAATTACAAGGAAAATTATTTTCCTTATTTTTTATGTTTGGTATGGGGAAAATTTTATTTAGTGCTTGTTTGGTACGGGGGTAATTGGGGTAGAAAATTTACCTCCATATTTTATATATCTTGTATAATTTATTTAAAATTAAATATTTTTATTCAAATAAATACCCATTTTAGATCTTAACTTAATCTAAAATGGGTATTTCATTAAAAATATAATTATTATTATTAGATACTTAATATAAGAGGTACAAAATAGAGAGAAAATTTTTCCATCTTGTTACCCCCATACCAAACAAGCCCTTAGGGGTAAAATTTTTCTATTAGGTTGGGGAAAATATTTTCCCGATTTAACTGGCAAGTAATTCTATTCTCCCCACATCTTCTCTCCTCTCCCTCCTCGTGTCTTCTCTGCGCCGGACGATAGAAAGGTCTAGTAGGGACGTAATAGGGAACTTGAAGAAGATCGGTACTAGTGGCCTGAGCCGTAGAATCTGTCGCGCCTGCTGATGGCGGTGGTGTGGCGGGGGGAGGAGGAGGAGGAGGCGGAGGAGAAGACTTGAGTTTAACCATGAAAGAAAGCTCGTCGAGAGCCGAAATTTATCTCTGACTGCGCCTTTTCCATTGCCATCTCTCTTCTCCTTTTCATTCCCTACCTTACTAAATTTGAACCCCTCCCCCAACTACCTACCCAATTATTATACTAACACACGCGACTGATGACTCTCTGTTGTGTTGGCTTAGCTACGCTAGCTCTTCGATCTCTACCGGATCGATGTCGGCACTCGTATATTTTTTATGATGATTTATTGATCCGCCACGGCGCCGGCCGCCGCCTCACCGCCTGCGGCTCGAACCAAGATGGATAAGGCCAGGAAAATATAGGGAGAGAGAGTGTGTGTGTGTGATTACTGTAGTCGTACTACTACTAAAGTTTGATTTATAAATATTAAATTAAAAATGTAATATATTAACTTTTGATTTATGTGATAAATAATTATTTATATTTTATATTTAATAAAAATATTACTAATTTTTCATGCTAATAAAGTAAAAGAAATTATTATTCTAACATAAGTTATTCCTCCTAAACCAAACATAAGAAAAATATTTCCTAGAATAATTTACCCTTATATACCAAACAAGAAAGATAGATAAATTTCCCCCCATAAGTATTACCCCCTTAATCATTTCTCCCTTAATTATTCTTCCTTAATTCATTTCCCTCATCCCAAGCATAGTCTAAGTACTAACTACTGGTAAATTGGTACGTTGCACACATATTTAACATATAATATATTTTTAGATTGCATATATTTCCAAGTCTTTTTATATATGTTGGTATTAGTATCCTTGTATTCGAATACCACTTTGGTTGTGATATACATATACAACATCTTGTATCAATAACACCTTAATGAAATTAGAACAAAATAAAACTTAAAACACAACAAATAATGAACTTAAAATGAAACATGGCATGTGCATGTTAAGCAACACACCTGAAGAGCCCTAGGCAGCATCCTATTCTATTTATATTTAGGGTCAATCTTGAATATAACTTGTTATCTATTCAGTGTTGCCCGTAGATAAGTGAGTCAAACATATAATTTACCTCTTATCTGGTAAAGTCTCTACATACCTATTCTATAGGAGATTCTCTACAAATAAACAACATTCTTAGTAGATATTCAATAGCTACCTTTGATAGAGATCTTCTCTCCTTAAATTATGCTACTCCTACATATATGCTTGAATGATCCAAAATACATGGCCACCAATAGATCCTCTTTGGCCTTAGAGAGAATCCTAGAAAGTAGTATAAACAATTTGATCAATTTATACTTTAACATTGTTTCTCCAAGAGTAAGTATAATGGATGTGTATACTTGAAGGAGATAGAGAGTTGCTCTTTTGTATAAATTTTGTTATATATTAATGACAAGCTTGTGACAACAAAAGTTATGTTCAATGTTGATAAGGTGAAGGCAATGTTGAAGAGTGAGTTTGAGATGAAGGATCATTGGCTCATTAGAAATCATGAGCAAAAGCTTTCATATTTGTCATAGGAGTCCTATGCGAACAAGTTGCTAGAAATATTTCATATGATGGATGCCAAGGCAGTGAGCACTCCATTGGCTAATCAATTCAGATTTTTTGCTTTGGATTATCCCAAATCCAAAGGGAAAGAGGAGTTCATGGAAACTATTCTATATTTGAATATTGTTGGTTATATCATGTATGCTATGGTGTTTACCCGTTTTGATATTGTTCAAGTTGTTAGTGTTGAGTCGATATATGGAAAATCTAGAAAAAGGTCACTGGCAAATAGTGAAGTGGATCCTTAGGTATTGGAAAGGAACTCCATCGGTTTATATTGAATATGGGAGATCAATTGATTTGCTAGTTGGGTTTGTGGACTATAATTATAGTGAAAGAAGATCCACTAATGGATATGTTTTCTATCTTGGTGGTTTAGCTATTAAATGGAGGTCATCCTTATAGGATGTGGCAGCCTTGTCCACTTCTTAGACAGAATATATATCTATGATAGAGGCTTTTTAACAAGCCTTGTGGCTTGGTGATTTAGTATGAGAGTTGTGGTTTGGTCAAGGTGCTCCAATTGTTCACGGTGATAGCTAGAGTGTTATATGTTTAGCAAAGAATCATGATTTTTTCCATCATTGAATGAAGAATATTGACATCAGGTATCACTTTATCCGGGATAGTATTGCTATAAGCAAAGTTGTTTTAGAAAAAAGTAGATATTTTGGATAACAACTAATATGCTAACAAAGTTGCTGACTCTGGGTAAGTTTGAGTATTTCTAGGACTTGATTGGTATTCATAATCCATGAGGTCCTTTGTTGGGCCGGGTTTTTTTTGTATAGGTATTTACATGTCATGCATCACAGATACTATGTCAAGGTGGAGAATTATGAGTTTCGTTTCGGTACTTGAGCACAACATTACATTGTGTTGATTTATGCAGATGTTGGAGAAGTTTAGTATAGTATGGTATTTTAAGTGAGAAATATGGGGGGTACTATGTGAATAAACATACCATATTTCTAAGATAAACTTTTGATGTATTTTGGGCAAAATTTAAAAGTAAGGAAATAAACATGGGGTCTTATATTTTTTACATATGAACTGCGTTTTTTCTTATTTCTAAAACATGTTATTTTGTCCCATAGGATTTTTTCTTTTATAAAAGGAGATATGTTAAAATCCTAGCCATTAAGATTCGTGCATCCCAAATTCTTCTTCTTATCTATAGAATTCTCCATTCAAAGAGAATTGTAGATTTGTGTAATTGATTGATTGATTACTCTAATCATCTTGTAATTACACAAGAGCACTAATAAATATCTCTATTTTTTCCTAAATTGTTATGTTTTGTGATTGAATCCCCAATTGTTCATATTCTTTTTAATTTCAATTTGTTTGGAATTAATCTAAATACATGCTAATTTTACAACAATTTTGGTATCAAAGTTGTGGTGTTGAATAGATCTGATTATCGGGATGGGTACAAGATTTGATATTGAAAAGTTTAATCAATTCGTTAATTTTGGATTATGAAAATTGAAGATGTAGGAGATTCTAATTCAAAGAGAATTGGAAAAGGCTTTATCCAATCATTTGAACAAGCTAGAGTTGATGGCAAATGAGAGATTTGAAGAAGTAGATCTAAAGGACCTCTCTACCATATAATTGTGCTTGTCTGACGAGATATTAAGGAAAGCGGCAAAAGAACCAACAAAAACTCCCAATTAGTTAAAGCTTGAGTTAGTGTATATGACACAAAGTTAGTAGCAAATTGGTTGTTATTGAAGAGTCATCTCAATGACTTGAGATTAGGTGAGGGTCATTCTTTGAAAAGTCATCTAGATGAATTTGACTTTATCATTTTTGATTTGCATAATATAGATGTTAAATTAGATGATGAATATTTAGCTATTATGTTGTCATGTTCCTTGATTTCTAGGTTTAAGTATTTTTGTGAGACTATTTTTTATGGGAAGGATGAGTTAGTCCTTGAGGATGTGAAATATGTCCTGTTATAAATGGAGTTCATTGATAGTGAGTTGATTGGCAGTGGTATTTCCAAGGACTCACATAGTGAGGGATTAATAGCTAGGAGAGGACACATAAATGGATGTATGGTGACAAGAAGATGTCCAGATCTAATTCAAAGAGTTAGAACAAGAATGTGGTATGCCATAGTTATCGTACGAAAGTGC
Organism: Tamarix austromongolica; assembly: GCA_039764185.1. Lineage (NCBI taxonomy): Eukaryota > Viridiplantae > Streptophyta > Magnoliopsida > Caryophyllales > Tamaricaceae > Tamarix > Tamarix austromongolica. The sequence goes on along the minus strand of CM077810.1, from coordinate 75,348,431 downwards.
ATATTAGGAGATATTGTCCCAATAGAAAATCTAAACATACAGCTAATGGTGTACCTAATGAGTTTGATGTTGTCATAGCTAGTGGCAATGATGATGGTGATATGGTGACTGATACACATAGACAAACTAGATTGAATAATAGGTGGATTCTAGATTATGGGCATTCCTACATATATGTCCCAACAAAAGCTAATTCTGGTATATGACAATGTTCGAAGAGGAGATTATCTTGGGAAACGGTGTCGATCACTACAGAAAACTAGGATTTTAACTACCAAAATTTTCTTCATTAACGGCCAAAATTTGGTCTCTAATATCAATAACGACCAAACAAATTGTTGGTTTTCAATGGTCGTTATTGCTCCCCCGCTAAAGGCTTTAACAACCAACCGAAACTTTTTGGTCGCTAAAGCATATAGCGATAGCATATAACGTTGGTCACTAAAGCAATAACGATAACATATAATGTTTGTCGCTAAAGAAATAGAGGTGACTTATAATGTTGGTCGATATAAGCAATAGCGACAACGTATAATATTGGTCACTATAAATAATAGCGACGAAAAAAATACATCATTGTAAATAATATTAGCGATCAATTTTTTTGTAATTAAATAAATAAAAAATCATCACACCCATACCGACTAATTTTCCCTTCACTACTAAAATCCATTTATTATTAGCGACATAATTTATTGGTTGCAAATGCCATAATTATATATTCAAGAATATAATTGGCATTTCAACATTTTTCTCAAACCCTGCACCTGTATATATATATATCCATTTCGATCTTCTCAATCCCTGTACTTGTATCCATATATATCCCTTTTAACACATGGATATAATTTTCTAAATATCTACCTACAAACATTCAACTAAATATTCATACATATAGTTTGTATTAAATTTCTGGTACAACAAAATATTTGATTAAATATAAATATATTATAAAAGAGCTACAGAATGTCATTGCATTACACAAACATCATGATAAGAAACTGCCTAAAAATTAATCGTTCTATTCACCAAAACTTATAGACTTAGTCAGCTTATCAAAATGAGTTAGATATGCAACAACAGAAATATAAAAATAATAATTAATATAATTATCAAATAAAAAAATGATATATCATATTAAAATAATAAAAAAATATCACCAAACAATAAAGGTGGGCCCTTTTGCTTACATTTTTCATTGGTAAAATTGTTATCTTTCATTTTATATAGTAATGATATGATGATGTGTTTATATATCTTCATGGTTGCAAGTGTTATAGGGAAACTTGTGGCTATGAAACTCTTCAAAGCCAAGAAATGAGTTATTTGTTAACAAATTTAATCAATATTATATTGAAAGACTTGAATTAATACATGTACAAGTATATTAATGTATTGATTATTCAATTTTATTTTATCCAATTGATTAAAAGGCTTAGATCGATATCCTACATTATATTATGTAGTGATTTCTTCCAACAGTAAGTAAAGTTTTAATTTAAGTTTATTTTTTAAATTCATCCCATTAGACCAATCAACTATTTTTATATTAAGAAACTAATTTCAGAATTTAAAGGATTATGAGGCCAAAATGGCATTGATGGACAATTTTTCAGTAATTGGGTCATCAATGAAACAGAAGCCATTGTTTAGGAAATCTGGTGGATGTTCAATAAGGGTCTTTGTGTTAAGAATGATTATTATCATCTTTTTATTTAGTTTATATTAGTCTAGTATTCTAGGTTTGGTGTCAATGTGAACAATTACTTGGATTTGTGGGTGTTTTATTCATCTAATTTGGTATCTTTCCAAATAATATGGTTTATCTTAATATTTGGTAGAATCTTTGTGATGATGGTTTATCTTTATCATTCTTTTTGGTTTAGTATTTTATTATAGTAGTTTTTCTAGGGGTTATAAAGTTGTGATCTTGATATACAAAGTGGTAGCTAAGGTAATGTACCATCAAGGTTCTTATTATAGTAGTTTTTTTCAATTTCATTAGTTAACTTTTTTTTGGTATATGATGATTAGTTAAATTATTTTTATATTTGATATATTTAATTAGTTGAATTTGTGCTATATAGTGATAGTTTTGACGTGTTTTACCTCTGGTGAAAAAAACATGCTTTGATTACATGTTTTCAAGAGAAGAAATAATCACTATGTTATTTTTATCATTGTTTTGTAGTCATTAAAATTATTATTTAAGTTTAATTTCTTCTATTTAGTTTTTTTGTTGTAATCAATTTTTCGGTATATATATATATATTGCATCGTAGATGTTGGTTAATTTTGCTTTTGTGATCCTTAGGATTATATTATACAATAGTATTGTTGTTATATGCTTAGGGATTATAAGCTCATTAGCTTGAAATAGAAGATATGGTGATCTCTGCTAAATAAGTGTGTGTATGATGACAATTTTTACTAGGGAGATTATGTCATCTTTGTTAAGGGCAATTTTGGGTGCAAGTGGTTTTCAAATTTGTTTTAAATTACTTCGTTCTTTATAGTAGTTCCTTAGCTATTTATTTTTTTTACTACTATTATTATCATTTTTATTGTATAGTTATACATAAAAGGTGATTGCAAAAATGGTTGTTATCATTTCTGCTTTAAATATTTATTTATTTATTTTATTATAGGAGTTCAATATCCTTTAGTCGAAAAATTTCACCACCTTTTAAGCATATGATATAGTTGTATGCATACAACAGTTGTATATAGACATGATTTTAAAATTCATAGGAGTTTAGAGATAGGTATGTAGAATTTTTAAGAGAAATCATAAGGTAATACTAGTTAATGAAAGCATAATCTTCAAATGGTTACCGGAGAGACATCTAACATACTAAACCCCTTCCCTACCCCCTGTAGAGAAAAGAAGACAATGAGCAGTTCCGCTGCATTTTTTTTAATAAAACACTCTATATATCCTTTAAGGTTTAAAAGTTAGGATCTTTATAGCAATCAAAAAAGCAAGCATAAAATTTAAGAATCATATGTGATGAAATTCATGATGGCAACAACACCACACGGGTGCTTCAGCAAAACTATGGCATTTGTTCTTTGCTAACTTAGCATAATAGTATTATTGGCCTTTCAAAATGTTTATATTTTCATTCCAATATTTTTTTCCTTCTCTGTTCCATAACTTTAAAACGGATATACAGTTGAAATATGTTACTAGAAAAATAAAAACCATAGATACATAAGAAAGAATATAGTGTGTACTGCTTTAAACATACTCAACTCAAAATATGATCCTATTTTTTAGATTTGTCATGTATCTATATAATTTTCTTAGAGTACACTAGTATTACACCCGTGTGATACATGAAATGCCAATCTTAATGGTAAAGTGTGGAAGAGATAGCATGAAAACTTACAAATATATGACTCACATGTTAGAAATGGATGTAACGATATTACCATTAAATAATATATGATTTTTCATGTATAAAAAAAACAATGATTTATAGCATGATTAATGTAGCAAGATCCCAACCTTAACTTAACTTTACATTAATGGGAGAAGCGTACCAATTTGACATGTTATAGCATAGGAACTCAAAAGATGAGATCAAATATGAGAAGGTACCAATTGTCATATATATTAGAGATAGAAAACGATTGTAAAAATAGTTAAAAAAATCAATGATACATTAATTGTAAAACCTTTTATTAAAAATAAACAATAATGACTCATTGATGAAAAAAAATATCTTATAGGGAAAATAACTACTCATTAATAGAAAACTGATGATCATATATAGGGTTTAACTACTCTAAAACATAGTTAACTATTCTATACTATAATATAAGCTTAATGAAACATATTTCATGATCATCTACAAACTAATTTTCAATTACACCTGAAACCTACATGTAAGAATATATATATATATATATATATATATATATATATATATATATATTACACCTAAAGCTTACTTTAAGACAATAACCAAAAAATAGTTAAATACAAATATTTTGTTTTTGAGAAATTAGTAATTTTGTTTAAAATAGGGAAAGATTTTTCCTTCTCACCACAAACCATTTCCATCACATTCTTGGAAGATTTTGGAAATCATGGTTAATCATTTCCCTAGGTAAATCACTATAAAGATTTAAACCACCACAAACCAAATAGGATAAAGGTCCAAGCCATAATCACTATAAAAGAAAAACACCAAGTTAATCTCATAGCATATTACTTTCATAATGTTAAGCAATATTTGGATGTTACAACTAACATAACATATTTATTCTAGCAGAAAAATTTGGATGAAAACTTTCTAAATTTCATGGAAGAAAAGATAGTTCAATAAAAGAGAGTCTAAAAACATTGGTAGATGGATCTAAAAACCTAATGATATTAGTTCTTTGCCACCAAAAACTAATAGTGTCTCTTCACTAAGATATACTCCGAACAAATAGATAATGTTTCTTCACCATAGACTTTTTTTTTCTAAAAAAAAAAGATATTTGGCTTGCATTGGAAAATAAATTTAAATGGTATCTATGTTCATCACCTGGATCTAGATGGAGCTTCTATTTCTACTCGCTCCGAACCACACCCTTCTAATATTTGTGAGCTACACTAACTTATGAATACATGTAGACAGTGCATAATTTCTTAATTTGGGTGTCAAATTAGCTTAAGAAAAATAGATTTAACAAGAAAGAAAAATACCTACCTTTTTCCAAATTCCATACCCATTATATATATATGTCGAGAAAGGCCATTATCATATAATTAACCTATCCAAATTCCCAAATTTCAAACATTCTGAACAATCCTCACATAACTGGGTCAAAATTTTCAAATTTCAGAAATCAAGCATATACCACATAATTAACCCATCTAAATCAATCATACAACACACACATACTCAATTCAACAAATAATTTAGCATAATCAAATCTAAGTTATAGAAATTTAATAAAAAAAAAAGTTAGGGTTTAGGATAATTTATACCAAATAATATTAGCCAAAATAGGGCGGATAAAGGGCACTGGAGTTTCATCAAAGGTCGAGGAACATTCACTGATGGTGGACGTTGTTGGAGGTGGCTAACGGTGGCGTCGCAGTGATGTCGTGGAAATGACACTGGAGTAGGGTCGAGCAACCCACTCTGCTTCCTTGGTTGTGCTGCTCATCCGACCATAGCTGCTGCTATCTCACTCCCATGCTGTTGTCGTCTAGTGGTTGTGTTGCAGTAGTGAGGTGGTGTGGTGGTGGCCAAAGAATACACACAGAGGAGCAGGAAAGGGAAAGGAGAAGGGAAGCAGGGGGTTGGGCTTCAATGCAGGAAAAAACAATGGGAAAGGAAGAGAGAGAAGGAAAGAAGAGGGGGTGGGGGCCGGTCACTGATTGTTTTTTTAAGTATCTAAAATATGAAAATAGATAATTTTATCTGAATTTTATTTAATAAAAATTATTGGGTAAAGATCCGAGAAATACATTTTCTTTTTATACAAGTTTAAGTGAATAATAATAATTTAACATATTTATAAAAATTTCATCCATGAATGAAAATGGGAAAACATAAAAAAAATCATAAAGATGTTGAATAAATTTTAAATATAAAGTTTTTCGAAGATCTTATCAATTTCATAAAATAAATATTCATAGACATAAATATTTTCTATAGATAAAAATTATTAAATTTTTTCCACTATATAAATATATATGAGACTTAAACGCCTTTAGCAACTAAAAAAGTTAACGATTAATAACTAAAAATTACATTGGTCACAATAGATATACCAATAACAACGGCTTTTAATGGTGGTCGTTAATAATATATCAATAGTGACTAAAAAAATTTTGTGTCGCTCAATTGGTCGTTAATGCACTAGTTTATTGTAGTGGATGACACTTCCATCTTGTAAAATTGTTTCCATCAAATTGACTTAATTTGATTAAATTATGGTTTTCCATTTTGAAATTACCTTTAGAGATTGTTAAGGGACTTACAAAAGAAATAAGATGGAGTTATATTGGCTTGAGGTCTGTAGGACACTATCTTAAAGGTAATATTACAGCAGCAATTTACTTCCAAGATACAACAAAACATATACACAAGACTCTATCAATAATTGTATTAATAGGCTTCAACCACATATCTCATAATTCATATTTTTTCATCCCATGATTATGAGGTATTTATACTAGTTGAAGAGTTACAATGAAGTGATATGTCCCTTTCCAATGTTCATGATTCATCATTCAAGTCAACACAATTCTTCAATCAAATTAATTAATTCCCAAGACTATGAGTTATTTGAAGAGTTACAATGAAGATGTATATTCATTTTCAAAGTTCATGGATTTTTATTCAAGTCAACACAACTTTTTAATTAACTTAATTAATTCCCAATATTATGGTTTATTTGAAGAGTTAAAATGAAGAAGTATGTTCCTTTTCAAAGCTCATGATTCCTCATTTAAGTTATGATGACTTTTCAATTAAATTAATTAATTCCCAAATTTTTGGGTTATGTGAGGAGTTACAATAAAAATGTATATCTATTTTCAAAGTTCACGACTCTTCATTTAAGTCATCATAAATTTTAAATTAAATTATATACTCGTGTATATTATATTATAGCCAACTCCAAAAATACTTTACAAAATAATGACCAAGAGATATGGTAAAAAAGACATCAAGTGGAATAAAATTGAAATTCTATGAAAGCACTGGTAATAGGAACCCAATCTTACTTAGTGAAACTAGTTAAAGGTTTAGTGAGTAATAACAAGTTCTTGATAAGTTCTTCTTGAAACATTAATTCATTATTCGTAAGTGTTGCATTTGTTCTTAGGATGAGTTATAACTCTTGATGGAGAAAATTTACTTTACATTTATGTATGTGTAGATAAAAGAACCCCATGTATTTGGATATACAAGTGGTGTCACTTCAATAAGATGTTTGTAGAATTTAACTCTTATAAATATCCATGAATCAAATTAACACATGGTCATACTAATGCTACAATAGTTAGAGACATCTCAAGATATTGGATGATAGTATGTGCATAGTATTTTCGATTTTAATAGAAGAAATTTTGGTTTAATCTTCGGGCACCACTAACTTCATTAAAATTTTAAAATACTAAAGCTACGGACTGACTTAAATCAAAATATACCTTTTTTAAGCATAATATCATTTAGTTAAATAGGAAAATATTTATTATAGTCTAGTGAGGGATTATTAGAATAGATTATAATATAATATATGTGAGTATATAATTTAATTAAAAAATTATGATGATTTGAATAAAGAGTCATAAAATTTGAAAAAGAACATACATTTTTATTGTAACTTTTCAAATAATCTAAAATTTAAAAAATTAATTAATTTAATTGAAGAGTTGTGATGACTCGATTGAAAAGTTATGAACTTTAAAAATAAACATACATCTTTATTATACCTCTTCAAATAATCTATAATTTTAAAAATTAATTAATTTAATTGAAGAATTATGTTGATTCAAATGAAGAGTCATGAACTTTGAAAATGAACATATCTTTTTATTATAACTCATCAAATAGTATAAATATTCCATAATCGTGGGATTAAAAGAATATAAATTTTAAAATATTCAATTGAAGATTATTAATACAATTATCAAGAGAGTCTTATGTAAATACTTTGTTGTATTTCAGAAATAAATTATTATAACAATATTATCTTTAAAACAGTATAATACACAGTTTAAAATAATATAACTCTGAATTATTCTTTTCAAATCCTCTAACATAATGTATTATAGGAATTCAGAAATCTCTGTCGATTCCACATTGAATTGGCTGACTACAGCTTATTTATACACGACAATGATAGATTATCCTACTGTTAAAATTTCTCAAGTTGTTACTGGCTTATCCTGTCAAACAGGCCCTTGTTTTATCAATTTATAATACTTCCTTGTATCTAAAGGGACTCCACACACGCCGGTCTAATGGCATTGTATGTCAAGGTAAATTATGGTGACTTAACAAGTTACCACTCTTATGTTAAAGAGTATGCGGCTTCCGACATCATGCATGCCTTTTTTCCTCGCTCTCCCAAAATAAGATATAGTATCAATCAATCAATGTATTAAACACAGTGTTGGCAGGAGAGCAAGCAAAGGCGGGGATAAAGGTCGTTAGAAGACCGATTGAAAGTTGATTTTATATTTAACCTTGCAGATGTGAAGCGATAGATGATGGCCAAACAGGAAATGACATATTCGCCAGGTTATACGGTGCAGTTAGCATCTACTACAACTATTCAGGATTAGAGAGATGCTTTGATCTGAATCATAACACCTTTGATCAGTACGGTTGTGATGAGCATGGATGCACGGGGACAAGGATGAGGAGAAACGAGGAAACGCCAAATCCGAAAAAATTAAAAAATGGGGACGGGGACTGGGAGAAGCACTGGCAGCCGGCAGGAAGCAGTGACCGGCGACAACGACTGAATTGGCGGTGGTTGGTGGTGGTTGCTCAGGCCGAATGATAATGAGCGACGCTGGACGAAGCAAGCTCGAGTGGTGGAGCTGGTGGAGAGATTTTGGATTGCTTCCAGCGACGAGCAGCGACAGCTGGAGCTCGAGCACTACGACAACAATGGCGAAGGAGATTTTTCATCGTCGTCGTCGTGCATGTTGATGCAGAGGAGAGCAGAGGGTTTCGTGACTTTCGTCTTCTACTTTTGGAATCGAATGGGGGGAACTGGGAAGGAGGCAAGAAGCCAGGAATACGGGAGGTCGTGTTTGGTTTGGCACACTAATTCAAAACGACGACGTTTTGACATTTTTTTACTCCGCCGTTTCCTACACGTTTCAGCGTTTCAGAGCTGTTTCTTATCCCGGGGATGTTTCGGGGACGCGAAACAGCTCCAATGGCAGGTACTACGATGCATAATAAGACATTATTAGTATTCTTGTTATCTTTAAATTAGAAGTACCTATTATTCTTGCTATTTTTATACGGGCCTTATGGGCTTTTGATGCTGCTCGTTCATGCACACTTTTTTTTTCCCACTCTTCTCCTCTACCGGCCCGCGCCGTTCATGAAAGGATTGGATTGGCCTCCCAATGATTCTGTGGGCCTTTCATGGTGGCCGATTCCGTGTGCCCGTACGTAGGGTAACACCAATGACCATGCATATGTGCTAGCCAGCTTGATATTTCGTTCTCACTCTGCAGGTCATCCTTTTCCTTCCTACCTAATCAAAGTGAGACTGGCCGGACAAAAATTATTACCTAATTTATGAGACTTATTTATTTAATAATTTCTCTCTCTCTCTCTCTCTCTCTCTAATCAACCCACTTGATAGAAATCTGGGTTTTGACCTGCGTTCGTGATGATTTTTGGTAGGCAGGGTCGATGACGAGGTGGGTTATACACGACGCTTGATTAACCTAATCGAAAGACGCATGCAGACTATTTACGCAGTGCAGGGAAGGATTTAGTGTTGTTATGAGGACAGAAATGACTTAGAAGGAGAAGCCAAACCCAGCAGCACTAATTAATAATTATTGCTGCTCCGGCCGGAATGCATGTGAAGGCATCCGAGGCTTAATTAGTTCGAGGGTCAGGTCATGCGAAAGAAACAAGGGAGTCCTCATTAAGATGATGACGGTGCATGATGATCGGATCTCCACTATGCGTATAGACGGAAACCTGATTGAGTGGGCCTAGTCGCCAATGGGTAGGCTTGGATTGGGTCATGGCCTATCCAATTATTTATTTATTTATCTATTTTTGCATTATGTGGACCATAAACCAATTCCTTTTCTTTGCTTTCATTTCTTCTTTGTTTGATGCGTACGCCACTATGGGTCCTGGGTCCTTTTCAATTTCAATGGTTGAATCGACAAGGGGTCCGTCCGATAAAGTAATGAACGAGAAAAATATTTTTTCCCCTCGAAGTGTCTGTTGTTCTTTTAGGTGTTGCTCTACAGGCGCACGCAACGCATTTGCGCGCATATATACTACTTTGACCTATGTGATGGTTGAGTAAAGTAATCAATCTATCTTCTGTTTTTGGCTGGTACGAAAAAATTCTGCACTGTTTCCCTTGTCTAATAATGACCTACATATAAATTAATATTTCATGGCTTTAAATTTTCTAAAAGTTTCATTTCCTAAAAACATTATCCAGGATCATTGTTTTTCCTCTCCATCCTATTTTCGGCCTTTTTTCTTTTTTGTGCTTTCCACGTACGCAACATATATAGGAAGAACAATCTAGTTAATTAAGCACGTGGAATTTTGAAATGATATGGATGAAAATCTAGAACCTGCAGGGACAGTTATGTCAAGAATAAAACATGTACATGCCTACATGATTACTACAAATTTAGGTAAGTCCAGCATAATACCTTCAATTTAAGCAAAATGTTAACATGACTATTTATGAATATAGTATACTATCATTTTAGTAATTCTGTTCTAAGTACTCCATTGTTAAACCTGCTTATTATAGAATAACTTTTAAAATAGACAACTCTCTTAGATACTTCAAATATTTTTTAAAAAATTATCAAAAAGCGTGAAAATAAAGATAAAAATGGATTGAAATGATTCGTGTTAATCTGTAAAGACAGACGATTAACGCAAATGGCCTTTAGAATAGCCTCGCAACCTTTGTAGGAGTGAAATGCAATTAAGGGGCTACCAAGTAACCTCTCCGTATTCGCAGCGACTCAAAATGTTGCATCGGAGATCCAATATATCTTTCCAGCCAATATGTATGTATGTATGTATGTATATGTATATATATTATCAAAATTGTTCCGGCCAGTGGGCTCTAGATAGCGAGCTATTTGGACTTGGCACAAAAACATTTGCAAAATTGTCTGTGACAACTGCACTAGTGTATGAACCTGAAAACAAGAATCTGTGCTACCAAAGGTATACGTATCGGATTTTTATTTGATTTGATTGGATTGGATTGGATGGAAGTCATGCACAGAGATGATGATGCCAACGGACGGTAACAGTGAAGAAAGCATTTTCCCCGCTTATAAGTATAAAGATGACGCCAAATACTACAAAAAGTTTATATGGCATTGAGCCGAGGCCTCAATGGATTACTACTGAATTCGGCGGCCATGTGAGTATCGAGCAGTACTACATCATTGATTCGTATCGGTCATATCGACATATGCTCTTGCTCTCGATCGTGTTATAGAAAGTAATCATTCTGTCCGTTAGTTGGATCAATAATCTATCTGACGTCCGCCTGGCATGCGCCGCAGGGTTTTAATTAAGAGGGTTTCGTCGCGGTTTGGAAGTAATATCATCTTCTTCAATGGCCTTGCAGAACAATGGAGTGGCGGCGGGTACGTTCCATTATATACGACTCTCTGCTGCCCTGTCTGTATACGAATATCTATCCTTTTTGATTCACTCGCAAGGGCGGCATGGAAGCCTCCGGCGGCCAAGTTTAATTCACTTGTGAACGCTGAAGGTTCAGGTCAAATTTTGGTAGTTGGTCGAGTGGTGGTTGTCTTATGTTGGGAAAGTTATTAGGCATCCATTGTCTTTTGACTTCTCTTGCCAGATATTTTATTTTAAATAAATAAATAAAAATATTTAAAATAGGAGTATAAACTTTAGAAAAGTGCAGAGGAAAAGTATTTATTTAAACCTAACCCAAATCATCACCTCACTCATAATTATATACGGTTCATATACTAATACAATTATGTAATTCAATAGAGAATTGACTTAAAATAGGCTCAGGGATTGAATCCGAACAGCCATAATCACAAGCACAAGATCGACCAAAATAGAAAAGGCTGATCGAGACTACAGAATAAAACAAAGGGAGGTCAAGATATGGTGATGATTTTCGATATCCTCTGCCTTCCCTCCCTCACAATTATTTTATAATTACTAACTAACAGAATTTAACAACAAGAGAAATAAAAGGAGATAAAGCCAAAGAAAGTTACAGCTAATGCTAACAGAATTTAAATAGCCTAATGAGATATTCCCGCATCAGACCATTCCCCTTGAGAAGCAGCCTTGTCTAGTTGTCCTCGAGGCTGAAATGAAGAAATTTTTAGCCAAAGGTCATACAAGTTCTCCCAGGTAGCATCTTCAGCTGGTTGGTGTTTCCACTTAACTAACACCTTAGTGATGGCCCTGCCTTTGTAGTTGAACATGCCATAGTCTAAGATAGCTTCAGGCTTTGGGGTATTCGTGATGTCAAACATGAATGTTGGGGGGTCTGTTGAACTTGTGTGAGTACCAATATGTTTCTTTAATTGTGAAACATGGAAGGTTGGGTGGATCCGGAAGCCAGTGGGAAGAGCTAAGGTATAAGCAACTTCACCTACCTTAATGGTAATTTTATAGGGGCCAAAGTATTTAGGAGCTAACTAAGAGGAAGGTCAGTTAGCAATGGAGGACTGTTTGTAAGGTTGCAGCTTAAGATAAACATAGTCCCCAACGGAGAAGCTTCTGTTAGTTCTATGTTTATCGACCAGATGCTTCATTTTATGCTGAGCTCTGGTTAAGTGGAACTTCAAGAGGTGAATCATTTCTTCTCTTTTCTGTAGGTTGCAGTCAACCATGTCTATCTTGGATTCCCTAGGTAGGTATGGTAACCGCATAGGCAGAGGTTAGCCATAGACTATTTCATAGGGTGTGGTGTTGGTAGAGGAATGGAAAGAAGTATTATACCACAATTCTGTGAGCAGGAGCCACTTAGACCATGTGTGAGGGGTGGTAGAGCATATACATCTTAAATAGGTCTCAAGATATCTGTTCACTACTTCTGTTTTCCCATCTGATTGTGGGTGATAGGCTGTAGAAAATTAGAGGTCAACACCTTATAGTTGAAAAAACTCTTTCCAGAACTGGCTTAGGAAGACAATATCACGGTCACTAATAATAGATTGGGGAAGGCCATGTAGTTTAATGACATTATTGAGGAATGCTTGAGCGACTATGGTAGCAGTATATGGGTGTGCTAATGTGACGAAGTGTGATGCCTTGCTTAGCCTGTTAACAACTACCATTATTACTGTATTGCCACTAGATTTGGGAAGACCGGTAGTAAAATCCATAGAGATATCAGTCCAAACCATGGTAGGAATGGGTAAGGGTTGTAATAGACCTGGTGAAGCTGAATGATCATAGTTACACCTCCAACATATATCACAGGCCCGTATGTATGCTTGGACCTTCTTTGCCATCCCTTTCCAATAAAATAGGCTCTTGAGTCTCTATAGAGTCACATCTTTGCCCGAATGGCCTCTAGTGGGTGAGTTATGCATCCAAGCAAGCAACTACTACCTCAAATTGGAATCAGACCCTACTACCAATTTATGGTGTCTTCTAAGATGGTTTTTATCCCATGTATACTGAGGGTGCGACTTAGGGTTAGATTCTAAGTCACTAACGATTTGTTGTAGAGCTAGGTCGTGCTGCCAACTTCCTTGTAAATGTTGTAGTAGGTCTGACTGTATAGTGTATAAGGTAGCTAGAAGAAGCTCCAACCCTTGCACTCTAGAGAGAGCCTCAGCTACTATATTGTCTTTGCCCTGCTTATACTGAATTTCATAGTTGTACCCTATCAACTTAGCAAGCTAAGTCTGCTAGAATGGTGTAGAAATTTTCTGATCCAATAGGTATTTAAGGTCCCTTTGGTAAGTCTTAATGATGAAGTGGTTTGGGAGAAGGTAGTGCTTCCACTTTTGGATAACAAAAATAACAGCAAGTAATTCCATTTCATAAACAGAAAACATCTGATGCTTTGTTCCCAGAGCCTTAATAATAAAGGCCAATGGATGTTGATCCTGCATCAATACAACCCCTATACTATAGGAACACACATCCGTTTCTACCACAAAGACTTTAGAAAAATCAGGGAGTGTAAGTACAGGAGCTGATATAAGGGCAGCCTTGAGTTTACCAAAGGCTTTAGTAGCATCTTCTAACCACTGAAAATTGTCCTTCTTTAGTAGATTAGTTAGTGGCCTCGCTATGTGCCCATAACCTGCTATGAACCTCCTATAATAGTCGGTGAGCCCTAGGAAACCCCAAAGTTGCTTCATAGATTAAGGTAAGGGTCATTGCTTTACAACCTCCACCTTAGATGGATCTGTGGCTACTCCCTCTTAGAATATGATCGAGGCATAGAGAAATAACACTTTTTCTTCTTGGCATAAAGGTGATGTTGCCTCATTACAGTAAAAATAATCCGAAGATGCTTAATATGAGTGGTCAAGTTAGGGCTATAAACCAGTATATCATCAAAAAATACCAGGAGGAACTTTCTTAGGAATGGTTTAAATATGGAGTTCATTAAGTGTTGAAAAGTGGAAGGTGCATTTGCTAGGCCAAAGGGCATTACAAGGTACTCATAATGCCCATAGTGAGTACGAAAGGCAATTTTGAATCCATCTTCAGGTGCCATTCTCACTTGATGATACTCAGCCTAGAGAACACTTTTTGAAAAGATAGTGGACCCTCCTAACTCATCCATAAGGTCTTCAATCAAAGAAATGGGGAACCTATCATTTATAATATGTTTATTGAGGTCCCGATAGTTAACACAAAGCCTCCAAATACCATCCTTTTTCCCACTAAGACCACTGGAGATGCATAAGGGCTGGTACTATGTTGTATAACTCCCGTAGCCAATAATTCATTCACTAAGGTGTCAATAATTTCCTTTTGGTAAGAGGCATACCTGTAAGGATGTTTATTGACAAGATTTGTGCCCTCCTTAAGGGGAATATGGTGATCATGACTCTACCTGAAGGGTGGCAGCCCTTATGGCTCTCTAAATAAATCTGCAAACTCTTTTAACAAGGCTAAAACAAATTTAATCAAGAGTTCAACAATCCCTGAGATATGTGTGGTTAGTGACTGAAGCCCAAATTTTGTTTATTCCCCTTGAGAACGATGGTAGACATGTATCATGGATAACTGAGCTGAAGGACTAGGTAGCTTACAATTGTTTTGCAACCTGCATGACTTTGGGGGTGAACCTCTTAGTACGTGTCTTCTTCCTTGAGCAGTGAAATCCATAGTGAGCTTATGGAAGTCCCAAATAATAGGTCCAAGGGTGATCAACCATTGTATTCCTAAGACCATGCCACAACAATCTAGGGGTAGAAGCATCATATCATCTTGGAAAGAAGAGTTCTGTAATCTCCAACTGAAATTATTCACCTTGGCTGAGACCTTTACTTTGTTACCGTCGACTACCGAAATCAATAATGGTGTAGAGGGTTCCAATTTACAACCAAGTTTGAGAGAAACCTTATCATTAAGAAAATTGTGTGTCCTACCATTGTCTATGAGAATGTACAATGGCTTCTTATTATAATATCTAGTAACATGCATAGTCTAATACCATGCTATACCCAATAATGCTTTGAATGATATTTGAGGAGCGTCTTTAGAATTATTAGTCGTGATCTCCATCCCATCCTTCTACTAATCCTCATCATTCTCATCTACTTCCATAACATACACTTGGGCCCTTTTATGCTTTAATTAATGTCCAACAAATAAAGGTTCATCACAAAAATAACATGACCCTTTTGTTCTTCATTCAAGCATTTTAGCTATAGTTAATGGCTTAATTGTTTGGTTGGGATGGGAAGAAGGAGGTGTGTTTGGTAAGAAATTTGTAGGTTTGGGTAGGATGGGAGGTGTTGGAAATTTTTGTGGTGTTTTGGTTATATTTTGAAGGGTTCTGTCATCGGGTTGAGAGGGTTTAAGAGTAGGTGGCGTACTAAAGACAGGTTACGAACGATTTACAGCAGGGGTGATTGGATTTTTCCCCTGTGGTTGCGAATGTGCTACCTCATACAACTTGGCTAATAGAAATGCATGTCTAACAAATTTAGGCTGGAACATTTGGACATAAATTTGGATATCAAATCTTAGGCCAATGATAAAGCAACTAACCATATATTCATCAGGTAAGCTAACTCTCATAAGAATTGCATCAAATTGATCATGACAGTCACATATTGACCCATTTTGGTGCAATTTCTTAAGTTCCGACATAGTATCATCATAAGGCTCACCAAACCACTAAACAATGACCTTAATATACTCACTCTAACTAAGCGGAGAAGGTGAGATAAGTGACCTCATATAAGCCTAGTGCCATTGGAGAGCCTTACCCTCCATATGAATGGAAGCCAACTTAACCTTCATATCAGCAGGGGTATTGATGGAAACCGGTTAGGGTTTCGCAAAGGATCGAAGATTTAATCGAGCGCAACGTTCGATTTTTGCCGGCACAGCCTAAGGAAAACTTTCCAAAGGAAGAACCATAGTTTCAGCAGCACAATTGATTCAATGGCAACTGAATTTAGAAGGTGAATGATCAAGATCGATCAAGATGAGAACGAGATAGAACTAGAGAAGAAGCGAAAGAGAGAATCGCCTAGAGAGAGAGACGAAGTCGAGAGAGATCGAGAAAAAATATCGACTGAACTTTATTTCTGTCAAACGTGTCCGTATTACAATGTATCCAACCTATTTATATGTACACAGAAACCGTATATGATACAACAATACATACGAACGACACAGCCTGTTATGGACGGGCGATACAGATCTGTTTGGGCCAAATAATAAGGTGTCGAACAGCCCAAAACCAAACAACACCAAAACGTGGAGTGTCGACCAGCCCAAATGCAGCCAACCACAAAATGACCCAAAATCAATTAAGCTTAAGGCTTAATTTCCCATCAGCTAAAATAACTATAGCTAATCATGGTAATTAAGGATTGATTAATCCACAATCCAGCTAGTCCAATTTTATGGACCGGGTGGCAGATTATACAACCGTCCTAATTCCCATTAGCCCATTCCGACCGGTGAATGCATCATATGGGATTACAAAATATTTAATAAAAATTTATATAATCTGTACACTCCAAACATATTCTGAACTGCCCAGCAATTATGTCCAAGTCCACAGAAATCCATATGCTGCAATATCCTCCTATTAATTCAACAAATAAGACAAACAATTGCAAGTAATTAATTCACAACAATTTTCAAAATTACTTAAATATAAATTCATAGGATTCACATCATTCCCCTCTTCTTGGAAAGGTTTCACCTCTGAAACCTGAACAAGTCCCAGAAATGGACTAAGGTCTGCCACATTGAAAGAATTACTCACATTTCCAAACTTAACAGGTCAATCAATTTTATAAGCATTATCATTAATTTTCTCTAATACAGTAAATGGTCCATCCCCTCTAGGGTCCAGTTTTGACTTTCTAAAATTTGGAAACCTTTCTTTCCTTAAATGAACCCAAACTAAATCTCCAGGTTTAAAAATCATTTTTCTCCTTCTTTTATTAGCATGTTCAGCCATCTGTTGTACCTTCTTATTAATTTGTTGTCTTACAGTCTCATGTAATCTTTTTATACTTTCAGCTCTAGATTCAGCATCAAAATTTTGCAAGTCAGTATGAGGTAAAGGGCTCAAATCTAATGGAGTTAATGGATTAAAACCATACACAATCTCAAATGGAGTTTTATTAGTTGTAGAATGTAAAGTACCATTATAAGCAAATTCCACTTGAGGTAAAACATACTCCCATTGTTTAAGATTCTTTCCAAGGACAGCCCTCAACATGTTTCCCAAAGTTCTATTAACCACCTCAGTTTGACCATCAGTTTGAGGGTGACAAGTTGTAGAAAATAATAATTTAGTCCCTAATTTTCCCCACAAAACTTTCCAAAAATGGCTTAAAAACTTAACATCCCTATCTGAAACTATAGTCTTAGGAATTCCATGTAACTTAACCACATTAGAAAAAAAATAATTCAGCCACTGCTACAACATCATTTGTTTTATTACAAGGTATAAAATGAGCCATTTTACTGAACCTATCTACTACAACCATTATTGAATCTTTAGCTCTATTAGTCCTAGGTAATCCTAAAACAAAATTCAAAGATACATCAATCCAAGGATGATTAGATACAGGCAAGGGGGTATATAATCCAAAAGGTTTTGAAGTCGTTTTTTCCTGTCTACATTTAATACAATTAACACAATGTTTCAAAACATCCTTTTTCATGTGTGGCCAATAAAAATGTTCAATTAAAACATCTAAGGTTTTCTGAGTTCCTAGATGTGCCATTAATCCACCACTATGTGCCTCTTGAATTAATAATCCTCTATAAGAGCATGCAAGAATACATAATCTATTTTCCCTAAACAAGTATCCTTCATTAATAAAATATTTTCCTTGAGAAGAAACTTCACACCTTTTATATATTTCTTTAAAATCACTATCCTCTAAGTATAATAGCTTAATACTGGAAAATCCTAATAAAGTAGTATCAGCAGTATTCAATAAAGCATATCTCCTAGATAAAGCATCTGCAACTATGTTATCACTACCTTTCTTATATTTAATTATGTAAGGAAAACTTTCAATGAATTCTATCCATCTACCTTGTCTCCTATTTAACTTTGACTGACTCTTTAAATACTTAATAGCCTCCTGATCTGTATTAACTACAAATTCTCTATGCCACAGATAATGTTGCCATACCTCCAAAGCCCTTACTAAAGCATACAGTTCATTTTCATAGGTCGAATAATTCAATGTACTACCATTTAATTTTTCACTAAAATAAGCCACTGGTTTTCCTTCTTGAGAAAGTACAACCCCTATTCCTGACCCTGAAGCATCAGAATCTAATTCAAACATTTTTTCAAAGTCAGGAAGACTCAAAACAGGTTCTTGGGTTAATTTATTCTTAAGTGTCTCAAAAGATTGTTGTTGTTCTAATCCCCAAATAAACCCATTATCCTTCTTTGCAGTTAAAGGAGCAGCTATAGTACTAAAGTTTCTCACAAATCTTCTATGAAAAGAACACAATCCATGAAAACTTCTTACTTCAGTTACACTTTTTGGCACAGGCCACTCTTGAATAGCCTTAATCTTTTCTTCATCTACAGACACACCTTCTTTTCCTACCACAAATCCTAAGAAAACCACACTTTCCAAACAAAATCTAGACTTAGCTAAATTAGCATAAAGTTGTTCTGTCTTAAACACATTCAAGATAATCCTTAAGTGTCCCAAGTGTTCATCTAAGGATTTACTATATATGAGTATATCATCAAAATAAACAACCACAAATTTCCCAATAAATTCCCTTAATACATGGTTCATAAGTCTCATAAAAGTACTAGGAGCATTTGACAACCCAAAAGGCATCACTAACCATTCATATAATCCAAAGTTTGTTTTAAAAGCTGTCTTCCACTCATCTCCTGGTTTCATCCTTATTTGATGATATCCACTCTTAAGATCTATTTTAGAAAATATAACAGCACCATGCAATTGATCTAGCATCTCATCCAGCCTAGGAATGGGATATCTATACTTAATAGTTATCTTATTTACTGCCCTGCTATCCACACACATTCTCCAACTACCATCCTTTTTTAGGTACTAGTAATACAGGTACTGCACAATGACTCATAGACTCCTTAATATATCCCTTACTTAACAATTCTGAAACTTGTCTTTTTAATTCCTTAACCTCTTTAGGATTGGCCCTATAAGCAGGTCTGTTTGGTATAACAGCTCCTGGAATGAAATCTATTTGATGTTCTATTCCCTTTAATGGAGGTAATCCACTAGGTATATCCTCAGAAAACAATTCACTATATTCTTCCAATAACATCTTCACTGTCCTAGGTACTTCTTCAATTGTTCCTTTCTGACATTCATAACAGTCTTTAAAAACCATCAAGTATACATTAGCATTTCTTTTTATTGCCTTTCCTACATCCTTACCTTTAGCATAGAATCGAAAAGTTCCTTTCATATCCTTTGTACTAAAATCGTTTCCTAAATTAGACTTAGATAACTCCTTATAATCAGATTTAATTTTAGTCTGATCTTCAAATATTTCCTTTGGAGTCATAGGTGCTAAAACAATCTTCCTATCATCCTTATGTACTGTATACCTATTCTTATAACCATCATGTACTACCCTCCTATCATATTGCCAAGGCCTACCCAACAACAAGTGAGCAGCATGCATAGGAACTATATCACATAAAACAGAATCCTCATATTTTCCTAACTTTAAATTCACTAAAACCTGTTGACTAACCTTAACATCTCCCAGCTCTTTAAGCCATTGCAATCTATATGGTTTTGGATGTTTATTAGTGGTTAATCCTAATGTAGATACCAATAGGGTACTAGCAGCATTAATACAACTACCACTATCTATAGCCATGTTAAAACACTTATCATCAATTAAACATCGAGTATGGAATATATTCTCTCTTTGTATAGCATTGGAATCAGGTAATTTATTACTATTTAAAGCTCTTCTAACCACAAAAAGATCCCTACTCATTGGTAGTTCTATTTCATCTTCTAGGTCACTATCATCCTTTCCTACTACATTAGCCCATTCCTCTTCTTCTTCAGATTCAGATTCAGATTCTCTAATCAAAACATTTCTTTTGTTAGGGCATTCAGAAGCTATATGACCTAAACCCCCACATCTAAAACATTTAATATCCCTAGTCCTGTTTGACCCATGTACAGGATTTGTCATCACATTCCTGCCCCTTTCAGGTTTCTGTCCTGTCTTAACTTCATTGTTTCTTCCCTTAAATTCTACCTTACTATTATTCTTCCAGTTTCTAGAAGTATTTCCCCCAAAATTTCTCCTCATAGTAGTCTTGAACCCAATCCCAGTGGGTTTATATTGTCTAGATTTCCTCAATTGAATCTCTATCTTAGTAGCTATATTCACCATTTCAGTTAATGTTCCACAAGGATACAGCTCTACCTTATCAGCTATCTCTGAATTTAATCCACTCAGAAACCTAGCCATAGTAGCATCATCATCCTCTATAACTCCTGTCTTTATAATCAAAACTTCTAACTCTTTATAATAGTCATCTACTGATCTCACTCCCTGACTAATAGTTTGCAACCTTTTATGCAACTCTCTATAATAGTAACTTGGTACAAATCTCTTTCTCATTAAAGTCTTAAACTCTGCCCAAGTCTGTATATCAGGTTCCCCACACCTACGTCTAGTTAACACCAAATTATGATACCAAGAAGAAGCATACTCAGTAAATTCTACTACAGCCACTTTAATTTTCTTTTCCTCAGAGTAATTGTGACACTCAAATACCAATTCTATTTTTCTTTCCCACTCAAAATAGTAATCAGGGTCATTCCTCCCATTGAACCCTGGTATGCTAAGCTTAAGATTATTTAAATTCCTATCTACGAATTCTAATTCCCTATCCTGCCTATTGTTCTGTCTAGGCATCCTATCACTATTGTGGGATATTTGATCTTCTAACTCCTCTAGATTAGCTAAGGTGGAATTCTAGTCCTAGGATCCATTGGAGCCCTTCCTAAAACTCCTGCTTGATTAGTTTCAATTCTGTTATGTTGCAATTCATTAAGTCTTACTTCCTGTTCCCCTAATCTTTGTTCTAGGTTAGCAGATAAGACAGCAAATTGTGCAGTCATTTGTTCTTGAAAATTCCTAAGGGTTTCTAGAAGGTCATTACTTGACACAGATTGATTCACTGACTGGCCATTATTAGACATAATGAAATTCAATAGTAATTAACAATCAACACAGCAGTAATTTTAATCACATAAGCAACTGATCCAAGAATCTCAGTTAACATACACACAATATGCCACAAGAAATATGGTCTCACAAATATTAACAGTAATAGCAACAGTAAAAATTTTACTCAGAATGACTCACTACCTATGATAATTTAACAAAACTATTTCAACAATACGAAATAAGTAAGAGGGAACGATATTACCGCGTCTGCTTAAGCAATTAGTTCAATTATTTAGGGTGCCCCTCTTCTTGGAGGTCTATCCCCTTTCTTAAAACCAAGATAGTTCGCCGGTTGTAATTTTCAACCTATATACTTAACAATAAACAAATAATTTGTCGAAGATTGGAAATTAAGTATAGCAGATAGTAGTATTAACAAAGGAATGTACAAATCGAAGTTACCAACAACAGTCGGTCGCACTGTCAGTCAAGATTCAGATTCTTAACCAAACCCTAGGTCGATTAGGGTTTTCTTTTTCAGACTTTCAAAATAGTGGACCGAAATGCTTTAATCGCCGGTTTGAAAGTGACAAGAATCGATACTGAGTTCGTCGCTGCAAAACCCTAAAATTTCACACCTCAAACTAGGGTTAGCGAAATACAGAAATCGAGTCAACAAAAATGAAGAAAACTTAATCAATAATACAGAAACTACGAGCACTCTAGAAAATCAAGGCTTTGATACCAAATGATGGAAACCGGTTAGGGTTTCGCAAAGGATTGAAGATTTAATCGAGCGCAATGTTCGATTTTTGCCGGCACAACCTAAGGAAAACTTTCCAAAGGAAGAACCATAGTTTCAGCAGCACAATTGATTCAATGGCAACTGAATTTAGAAGGTGAATGATCAAGATCGATCAAGATGAGAACGAGACAGATTCAGAGAAGAAGCGAAAGAGAGAATCGCCTAGAGAGAGAGAAGAAGTCGAGAGAGATCGAGAAAAAATATCAACTGAACTTTATTTCTGTCAAACGTGTCCGTATTACATTGTATCCAACCTATTTATATGTACACAGAAATATCCTCTACCTTCCCTCCCTCACAATTATTTTATAATTACTAACTAATAGGATTTAAAAACCAGAGAAACAAAAGGTGATAAAGCCAAAGAAAGTTGCAGCCAATGCTAACAAAATTTAGGTAGCCTAATGAGATATCCCCACATCATATACAAGAAACTAATTATTAATTATTGTTGACTGACAGGGTGCTTGAGAGTATATCTAATATCATTTTTTTGATAGTTGTGAAGGACAGTAAGAGTCGCTCAGCTCGACCGTCATCAGGCATATATATATATATATATATATATATATATATATATATATATAGAGAGAGAGAGAGAGAGAGAGAGAGAGAGTTGAGCAAACTAATTATATATTATTCCAATATATATAATACACGTATGAATTGGCTTTACAATTTACAAACAGGGGCACATCATGTAGACTTGAGATTTGTAACTATAGGCAGTAATCAAATCAAGTGGATTAGGTTCGATTATTGTTTTCGCATCGGATTGTTTGTGGATTATTTTCTTTTTTACATCAGATCAAGTCATTTTAGATTCGGGTTATTTTAGATTACCTTATTGTTCAGGTCAGGTTTATATTAGGATTCGGGTCATTTTTAAGTTTGAGTTATATCGGATTAATTTACTAGATTGGATCAAATTTAGGTTCGAGTAGTTTCGGATTCGGGTTTGGATTATTTTAGATTAGCTTGTCGGATCAGGTCAGATCTATTAATGTAAACGGAGTAGATTTTATCTGAAGTGAGATAGATTTTATCTGTCGGATACATAAGTGGATATAGATGATGGAAAAAAAAACTATCGGATACGGTTATAGGTTATTCATATCCATACTCATATTTATATCGATATCCATTTACTTGATATATAATTATCTTTTACCCTTATTTTAAATTAAATATAGTATAAATTATGGTTAAAATTATCATTTGACTTAATTCTAAATGAATTTATGTTATGGAAAATATCTTTTAATGGGTAAATGGATTATTCATCAGATAACAAATATACAACGGATATGGATATAGATGTGTTAGTTGATACCCATTCTGGTATGGATAAGAATTTGAGTATGGATACGGATATAAATACGAGTATGAGCATACCCGCCCCGTTTATATCCTTATTAGGTTGAAATTGGGTCTAGAAATCTCCTATTATGGTGATTTTGTGTTCGAGTTAATTTGACGGATTAAGTTTGGGTGAACTTGACGAGTTAGATCTTTTAGGTTTTAATAGGTCGGGTTGTGTTCGGGCCAAGCTAATCCTAGACTGAATCACGTTAGATTTGAGTCGAATCGGACACTGACCACCAAAATTAATCTAAATCATTAACATTGTAAGTATTAAATTTAACTTCTTATAAACATGTGATTAATAATATGTTATTAATTATTGTTTTTTATTATTATTATAACTTTATAATGTTGTGGTTTTACACGAAAAAATCGATAAAATTAGAGTATTATTGGTGAATAAGAAAGTGTATAATAAAAGTAAAAAAAATAAATAAAATTTAAATAATAATAAAATTTTAAAAGCTTTAAATGAATAGTAAGATATGTGTATTTTTATTATTATAAGTTATTAATATCGATTTTAGTTTTGTCAAATCTGATTATATTGAAAGCAGATCGGGTTAATGGTAGGTCGAGTTAATATCGGATTATAGGTTAGAGTCGGATTAGGTTTAGATTGAGCCGAATTTTTTATATTTAGATCAATATTGGATGAGTAAATTTTGAATCAAATTTAACTATAATCAAATTAATAAATTTATCAGATTAAATTTTATACGATCGAATCAGATTGACGGATCGGAACTTTTGCCGGTTATATTCGCAACCGCCAAAGATCCGCAATGGCTAACAGATGTGAGAACGGCAGAGGTCCTACTAGTCTAACTTGTCCCGGTCCTACTCTCTACCTAGCCTCTCAAACCCCCGCCTCACCTATATACGTATTATGTGTACAACCTACCTGACTACCTCGTGGTTGTAACTAAAACAGGAAAACATTTGTTGGTTGTAACTAGAGCTGGCAATCGGGCGGGTCGGGTCACTATCGGATCGGGTAACATAATAATCGGGTCATATCGGTTTCGGATAATTTCGGATCATTTTGTCGGGTCGGGCTGGGTCGGGTTTGATTCGGATCAACTTAGTATCGGATAATCTCGGGTCATTATAAGCTCTCGGGTCGGGTCTGGTTGAGATCGGATGGACTCGGATTCGGGTAAATTTGGGTTGTTCTAATTTCGGTTCGGGTTCGGATCGGGCTTGGTTGAGTTTCATTTATTATATTTTCGGGTCGAATTTAGATTGAATTTAGGTTATTTCATATTTGAGCCATGCTTGTGTCATTTTATTTCTTTCTTTTTATTCCAAGATATTATTAAAAGCTAATTATTTTGAGATCATTTATTTTAATTTATCTTATTCAATTAAAAGTGAATTATTATATTAATTGTTTTGGGGCCTTAGAATTTTTTATCATTATTTTATCTTTGGAGATGTATCTGACATTTCAAATTTAAAAGTTTTCAAATCGTATCACTTTTCTTTTTATGTTAAGGTATAACTTATAATTTAACTCCATTATTAGCTTGGTCATATTGAGTTCTAGTATTATTTTAAGTTTATATTATATTTATATCTTATACGCTCCTTACATGATATTAACTTATAATAGTCATTGATAATTGATGACAAATGAAGACTTCTAAGGTTGTACTTCTCATATTATTTTTAAAAGAGATTGATCACATCATATCAACATAAATTTAATAAATATAATAATAATAATAATAATAATAATAGTAATAGTAATAATAATACAAAAATAATGATAACAATAATAATAGTAATCAATGAATATCAATTATGGCAAAAATAGTAATAACAACATATTAGTTTTTTTATTATATATTTTGATTAGATCATATCAAGCTAAATAAGATAAAAATTAAATAAAGTAAGTAATAATGACTATTATTGACAAAAGACCAACTAATATAGACTTCTTACTATTTAACACTATTGATGTAATAAAAAATATTAATCTTTATTTTTTATAATAAATAACTAACATTCTCACTCTAGATTTTTTCTACTTTCCTATGATATTGTAGGTGCTATATTGTAAGGTATGGCCGTATAGATACTAACATATAGTGTTCAAGGCTGCACTGCTATTATCTTATGATACTAGATGGAATAATGGAAGTGAACTAATATTTAAATGACATAGTAGTGTTATTCTTCTTTTCTTTCTCTACTTTTATTTCTATTAGTATCAATGGATATTGTATTTGTATATACATAAGTGATATAAATTTTATGAAAGTATATTGTTTCTAGATTTTGATGTAAGTGCTAGTATGGAATAGTTGCACATCTATATTATTTCATGTTTTATGATGTTTTAAAAATTTCGAGTTATAGGTTAATGTTAATTTTTGGGTAGTACCAAGTTGAATATTTATATATTTATATTTTTTCATATAATATTAGATTTTGGATAAAAATGGATCGGATCGGGTCATTTCGGATTTATAATTTTTCGGGTTATATCGGGTTTCGGGTGAATAGCGGGTCGGGTCGGGTTTATTTCGGGCTTATGATTTCTCGGGTTATATCGGATATCGGATATGTATCGGATGGGGTCGGATAGATTTCGGGCTTTTAATTACTCGGATAAAATCGGATCGGATTTCGGGCGGATCGAGTCAGTATTCGTCGGATTTTTCGGGTCGGGTCAACTTTTGCCGGCTCTAGTTGTAACTTCAAAGGCCAAATTATCCCACGGTTGAGGATGCTGCCATACTTAAAATAATAATAATAATAATAATAATAATAATAATAATAATAATAATAATAATAATAATAATAATAATAATAATAATAATAATATAACTGCATTAGTCTCTCTTATTTACTGAAGCAAGAAAATAATATATTTGAAATGATAATTGCATTGTATGCATGCATCTAGTCAAGTCGTAAATCTAAGAAGAAAATATACTTGTATTATCATTTATCCTTAATACGTGTGTGCGCGCGTGTACACAATTTTGTTAATTAACTTTGTTTATATGCAGCGGCGGAACCTAGATAAAAATTTTATGGTGTCCTCTTGTAAAATAATACTCTTAAGTAATATTAATATACTGCATTTAAATATAAAATTTTACATACTTATACAACATTATTCGTCGAATTTTCATACTTTAAAATCGATCTACAATAATATCATTGCTAATATAATTTATATAAACTAAAAAATATAATCAATTAATAACATAAATATAAACAAATTAACCACATTCTAATTTCACAAAATTATAAATTTATGACAAAAAATTTAATTAACTAAAAATTAACTTAAATCTTACCTTCTTGGCTTGTGGCTCAGTTGGAGTTTTGTTTGGCTGGTTAGATTCTTGCCGATGCAGTTGCAGGCTGCAGCTTCTACCTTCTACTCTTGGCTCCGCTACTATGCCACTGGGTGCAACCGTGCAGACTTATAGAAATCAAAGCAGCAGCCAGCGCCCAGTAGGAAGTAGCAGCAGGCGACAACAGACTCGGACATTATAGTTTCGGACTAGCAGCGATTAGACGAGGTAGACCGCACCGCAGATGACTAGAACAGGTAGAAGAAAAAATGGCGGTTGTCGCCAACAAGAGCGGCGAGCTCCAGTGGCACGCGGTCGAGGGTTGAGATATGTGTGGCTGTATTGTGTGCTACCTGGTGCTTGCGTGAGTTGCATTGAAGGTTGAGGGAGGGCAGCAGTAAAGGGAGTCGAAGAGCCTGGAAGAAGGTAAGGTTTGGGGAAAAATTTTTTTTAATAAAAACGAAGTCATTTTAATGCTACAAAATAATTCAAAATTGGTTGACCACGGAATTTGAGACCTTGGCATCGAAATACCGGAAACCTAACTTGCCTAACCATTCATTCACTATAATTTTTTTCTGGTGTCCTACAAATATAATATATATCTAATACCTAAAACCCAAACATATTTACTAACTTATAGCCAGGGCTCTGTGGTGTCTTGGGACACCATGCGGAAGCCTTGGCTCCACCCCTGTTTACATGTCTTGACTAATTAACATACTTCATGCCTTCAATTGTACCAAAGTAGAAAACTCAAAGAACCACCAACAATGACCCAAGAGTACTAAATATATAAACTACTTGTTAACCCAAAATATCATTAAATATTGGAACAATTCCTACACTATATAATAGATTGTACGGTCCAACAACCAAAAAATGAAATTCAAAGCACCAAAATTCAAAACTCGGACTTCACCAAAGGGCTTGACCAAGCTCATACATACATTGAATTCCAAACAACAAACACTAGTATGATAAATTGGTTTCAGCGGCGTTTTGCACCCACAATTTCATGAAATTGATTTAAAAAAAAACACCAGGTATTTTTAAGTTGAAAGATTTGATGAAGCTTCAAGTGCATTTAGATGAGCTAAAAACTACTACTTTGAAACCACACCATTGGATGTCTCCATATGCTTACAACTGCTCACAAAGGAAAGAATATTAGAATAGGTTGTGGGCTATCATTGATGACTATCAACCACTATTGCAAGGTCGGAGACGTAGATGGAAAGTTGATAGAATGGACCTAAACATAAAACAAATGGGTGAACATTTAGTGACAAGAAATAACCACGGTGAAGATTTTAAAAGAGATTTTGCTGTGTTTGTTGTTTCAAGTTACCTTACTAATGTTGGCCAAGGATTAACAACAAACATCAAAATCCTCAATGCCCTAAAAAGTGTTGATTGGATTAACCAACTCAATTCGTGTAGGTGCACCTTGGAAAAACTCATACCAAGCACCATTGCTTGGAAGAAAAAACCTATTGGATTCTTCACAGAACCTCTAGTTTTCTTATTGGTATGCTTATTTTTTTCTCCATCATTATTGTATTGATCTTACATGTTGGTTCTATAAAAATTTTACTATCATCATGCTTTTACTTTATATTCATTTTCTCACATGTTTTCCAATGTTGATACTTAAAGCAAGCATGCTATTTGGACAGGGTACAAACAAAAGCCAGAGAGATACCAAGAACAATACCAATATTACTGTATTGGACAAGGAAAAGAGTATTGAATATAATTAAAGAGTAAAGTTGGTTCAGAAGGATGAGGATGGGATAAAGTATTACATAGGTTAAACCTAGATGCTAATGTAGCTAGCCAACAACTGGCTATAATAGGAGAACACTACAATCTAGAAGAAGGGCTTGATCAACTATATCAAGATGGTATACGAGGAGCACCTACATCAGAAATGGAAACATAGCACAACCAACCTACTCACCATTCCCTTACAAAAGAGGTAAATTCCACCAACTCTGGCAGGATTAAACCATTATATAATTATTAATTTTTAATAGTGTTTACGTGTTTGTACTAATATTTCATTACCTATTGATATAACACTTTGATGTAGGGTTATGTATCACAATTCTCTGCAATAACAAAAAGACTGACACAATGCTATGTAGAAATGTTCAAGCTTATTACTGTTTTAGGCTAATGATCTCTCAACATTGATACATCAAATAACACCTACAATTTCACAGCTGACATGTTCCAAAAACTCTCATGTGTTGAAAATAAAGAAGAAAACACAATTGGTGGGATTAGCCTCAGTTAGGATGATGAATTCTTTAATAATGAAGAAGTGATGGATGTCATTAGAAAGATGGAGGATGCTATTATTTCTACTCAAAAAAGTTCTACAACTTTCAATGCAAATCATCCTCATTTCCCCTCAAGGAAATACAATGGATGAAAATTATCAATCCTTAGGAAAACATGGATATGCCTTCTTTTAGCTTGGATATATACTAATCCATCCAAAACAACATGATTAATTCACATATTACTACTATGCACGATTCTTTAACAAGTGCACACTCAAGTGTAATCCCAGATGACATTGTGCCATATCAAACCCATAAATTATAATAAACTCTTGAACTTTCACCATTTCTACACCATATTTCATCATGATACCATCATTAACTTTGAGCATTCTTGTATTCATGAAGATTAAAATAGTCACTGATAACAATATTGCAAATGATATATCTATAATAATAACACATGTAAGTTCTGTTGTTTAAGATGTTGTTATATGAAATACTTCACTTGAAGTGTAAGAAATTTCAGTAATTTTATATACATATTTTGTTGCTTCTTTCACTACATTATTTCTTATTTTTCACCAATATATGGATCTCATTTTTCATCATTATTCCATATCTAATTGTATAAATTTGCACTAACTATTTTTCATGTGCAATGGTATAATCTTCTATGATGGAGATATATAATTCAACAAGACTAATATGCAAAACTTACAACGACTATTTTGTTAGGTAGAAACTGATGTTATTGATGGATGGACAAAATATCTCAACAAGATTGAGATATTAAATTCTAATCAATCACCTAGAAGAATTTACTTCACAATGACAATAATTTTAGGTCATCCATCCTTTATTTTTCTAATGAATATATTCTGCACTAATATTAAATGCTTGTAATATTTTTATATTTTGCAAAGTCTACTGGAGATTTCTACTTATGGATAAAAATAATTCATAGATAGGTTACTTGTAGATTTGGACAATGATCACATCAAAGACATTAGAGAAGGTTAACGGAACACCCCAAAATTTACACCTGAACATTTTTTAAGCATAAAAACAAACATAATTGGTTGTTACTAACATACTCAACATAAGTTTAGCTTACCATATCATCCTTACATCTAATACAAGGCAAAATAGTCAAACCCTTAAAAAAAATAAAATAAATAAAAAGCTAGGTTTTATAAACTTAAATAATTATTTCGAGGATTGCTCTGAGTACATAAAAAGATAAAGTACGTAAAAGAGATTCATTGAGAACTAAGATTCCTAAGAGATATCCAAGTTAAAAGTGTCAACAGTATAACCCAAGTCTATGACCCATGTCTCTAAGATTAAAACAAAATTCTTCCCTAATAAGTGCATCATATATAGGATAGTCATCCAAGGGGTCCTCAAAGACCTACACAAAATCAATTGGGTCATCTACTTATAGGAATAAGCAACACTTATGAAAAGGATCACCAATATGCTTCATACTGATTAAGGTAATAATACAGTCATAAAAAGTTTATACAAAGGCATAAGGTACAGCAACAAGGGGTAACATACATATAGGTTAACATAGGGTGATACCAAATTATTTATTGAATCTAGTTCATACAATAATAATGGAAAATTTTATATCCACAATCTTATTCACGTTAAGTTTAGGGGACCCCCAATATAATCAACCAGTAGAATGATATCAATAATATACAACCCTAAGGAATCAAGTTCATAGCCACTATTCTCAATAGATGAAATTGTATCAATAATATATAAACCTAGGGCATAAAGCTCTTAGCCAATATCCTTATCTAGTGGAAAGGATAGGTACAACCAATTCTAAATTATATGGCATTTCACTTGTGATTAATATATTACTAGTTATTATGATTATTCTGATCATTTATTTAAATTTGAGTTTAAAGATCCCACTATTATCAACTAGTGGAATGGTATCAATAATATACAACCCTAGGTCATGAAGCTTCTAGCTATTATTATCATTTGGTGGAACAATTAGGTATAACCCAAGGAAAAAATGCTTCTAGCCACTATTCTCATCCGATAGAATGGACAAGTACAAATGATCTTGACTCATATGATATTTTACTATAATAATTAATATCTTATGAATCATTATTTATTTGAAATTCATCATGAAAATATACATATAAAAATTCAAGGCACATGATCTAATATATCCTCCCAAGGACAAGCCGTTTTACCCCTAAGAGCCCCTAATTTCATAAGTTAAGCATAACTTCTCCCTTGGTGCTCATTTTATTACCAAATTCAATACCTATCCTTAAAATGTTATTATTGAAAACATATCAAGAAATCAAGGTTTAACTATAATGTCTTACATATGCGAAAATAGCCTACCTTTAGAGTTACTATTTACATTTCCTACAAAATTCTAATTTCATAAATTAATCATAACTTTTTCCATGAGACTCATATAATTAATACATATTCATAAAATGAAATATAAACAACATATCAAGAAATCAAGGTCAAACTCCAACATTTCACACACATGATAATAATTCCGCCCCTAAGGTTATTATTTACACTTAAAGTTGCTTGTCTCATTTAATAAACTTAAGCTATTCATATTTACTCCAAACATTTCACATAATATACTTAACATATTTTGAACTAATTAACACCTTAAAATACCCAAAAGTTCATCTTTAACCTATATTGACCAAAATGTCTCTAAGATAGCTAATATATCCATATTCCCACTAAATACTTTATGAGTCTCATTATAAATGATTTTTCAACCTCCAATATATATTATCATCACACACACACACACACACACACACAGATATATATATATTTGACATACCTCAACTCACGTCAACCCACAATACGCACAAAACACATGCTTCCACAACTTTTTAACTTTTACATATAGCATTAATATAGCGGTACAACATATATATCATTAATATAATAACATTATCCATATAGCATTTCTAAAAATGTAATCACATGGAGATATAAACATTTCACATAAAAGGCCTAGCTACAACATGTATCCATACCGAAGTGTCTCCAGTCTCTACTCACACAATACCATTGGAATATCACCTACAAGTTAAAATACACAAGATTAGACTTATACAAAATAAATAGGGAAAATAAGGAAAAGGAGAGGGAGAAAAAATTAGAGATAAATAAAAAGTGGAAGGCTTAGACAAAAGCACAACAGTGGTTGGTTGTTAATGTGGTGATTAGGGAAAACTAAGGAAAAGAAGAGGGAGGAAATATAGAGGTAACCAATGGCAATGGTGGTGCACAGTGAAGGGTGTGGAGGTGGAAATGGAAATGGTTGGTGTTTAAGGTGGTGGTTAGGGTGGTAGTGATAGTGTTAGTTAGGTCGGTGGTATAGGGGTAATGGTAATAGTTAGAGTGGTGGTGATAGTGATGGTTAGGGTAGTGGAGTGGTGGTGATGTTGGCAATTATGGTGTTGGTGATAGTGGTGATTAAGGTGGTGGTGTTGGTGTTGGTGATGCTTATAGGTTAAGGTGGTGGTGACGGTTGGCAGTCGACAATAAGGAAATGGTGTGGTTGACGGTTGCATAGGGAGAGAAAAGAAAAGAAACCAAAGGATGGTGGGAGTTGGGGTTGTGGTCAATAGCATGAGTAAGGATAGGAAGGGAAGGAAACAATGAAGAGAAAGAAAGAACGATCCAACCATGGTGGTGGTGCCAGTAGCAACACACAATGACAAATTTGAGAGGTGGATGGCTGATGTAACACTCTAAGTCGATACGAACACTCAGGAGATGCCTCAGAGTGCTTTCAAATTAATCGATTATTCATA
This sequence comes from Tamarix austromongolica, assembly GCA_039764185.1. Lineage (NCBI taxonomy): Eukaryota > Viridiplantae > Streptophyta > Magnoliopsida > Caryophyllales > Tamaricaceae > Tamarix > Tamarix austromongolica. Next base: position 75,315,227 of record CM077810.1, on the reverse strand, counting down.
CAAATCAACACGAGTCCTTTCAGTGTACTTTTTCCTCACTCACACACTTCCTGAGATATTTTTAAAACATTTCTAAAATTTTCCAAGAGAGTTACCTATCCTAAAAATTACTCCACCACCAACACACTTAATTGTAGAGTTCTTAGAACATGATCACTAAAAGGATGGTATACCATGTTGATATAAGTAGCCACAATAATCCTTATAACACTTCGCTTAATTTAGGGGTATTACATTCACCCCCAATAAAAAAATTGAACATCCTTATTGAGCCTCGACTAATAATTAGCTCAATACAGTTTATCCCAAAAAATTTCCACTAGGCTGCTAACTGACTCATCCAAGTTTAGCTCATGGTCGCTATTTTGCTCTTATACCATTTGTAATACCTTTAGTCTATCCGAACACATGAAAAATACTCTAGATTCATTTTGAATTGAAAGGCCAGCCCCATAGATCAACACAAGCCATTTCAATGGGCTTTATCCTCACTCACATGCTTCTCGAGAGATTTTTTTTTAAAAAAAATCTAAATCTTCCCAAGAGGACTAGTCATTGTAAATTTTTTATGCAGCTAACAAGCTTAATTGTGGATTTCTTATAATGGAATCATCAAAAGGAAGGTATACTATGTTAATATAAGTAGCCATGTCAATCTTAATAACACTCCATTTAATGTGGGGTATTACAGGTGATGGTTGTGTGGGTACAGGTGAGGAGGAAATGGGTCAAGGTAGTGGTGGTGATGTTGGGATGCACAATGGCGAGTAGGTAGAGGAAGGAGGGAAAAAAGGGGGATCAGTTAGATGACAGGGGTGACGACAGATATGGTTGAGCTAGGAGACAGGTAAATAGGTGGTTGAGTTAGGTTGTTCGAGCAATAAAAATAGAGCAACAAGGGCTGGCAATGGCATAATTAAGTTCTTCAATGGGGAAAATAATGGAAAGGGAATAATGAAGGAGGGTGTGCATGTATACATGCTCAAAAGAGGGGGGAAGAAAAAAATCAATTGGGAAAGGGGAGTTAGGTTCGGCGTGTATGAGGGCAAGTGAGGGATTGGTTGGTTTGATGTAAGAGAAGGATATCATAGGGCTTGGAAGGTTGGGGCTATAGGAAGGTAGAGGCATGCGGGTTTGGTGTGGTAAAGCGATATGGTTGGTTAAGGAAAAATAAATAGGGAAAAATAAGGTAAAGGAGAGGGAGGAACATAGAGATAATCAAAAAGTGGAAGGCTTAAGCAAGGGTGGTGCATTGTGAAGGGCACAACATTGGCGTGGTGGTGGATAAGGTAATAGTGGATGGTTAAGATGGTGATAGTGGTGGTTAAAGCAATGGTGTGGTGGTAATGGTGGAGGTTAGGGTGATGGTGATAGTGGCAGTTAGGATAGTGGGGGTAACACCCCCATTTCATTAGCTGAAAAGTTTTGCTTTTGTGGAAGTATTAATTACTAAATTACTAGGTGTTACCACCATATAAGTCTGGCTACCTTACCTTTCTTATGCCAAGTGCCAAGGCTAAAACAAAATATAACTATATTAAATCAACAAAAATAGAAATAATACATAATAGAGTTTTGAATAAATGTCATAGTACAACATTATAACTAAAATACAACAAGGGATATAAGAGTCCAAAGAAAAATTGATCATAAAAAAACCAGTACTTAAAAGTACAACTCTGGTTTTCCTTGATTCTTAAACCCAAATACCCATTCAAAAAATGAAACATCTTCCCAAGGACTCCTCTTGTTCTATATGCACTTATAAGCTTCATGCCACTCCATGGCCATCACGTAGTCATCTGCAAATGTACTATCAATACAAATTCCTTGTACCGAGTAAATCACGATACCTCACAAGAAGCAGCATACCCACATTTCACATAGTCACACAAAATTGTAAAAGCATACTTAAGTGTAAGGTATGAACCATAACCATAGACAATATTCATGGAGCAATATATATAAACATTTAGTCTCATATTCAATTGTAAAATAAGCTAGTCAACTCCTCGTCATCTCTAGGTACAAAATCATATCTAAATAGTTAAATACATTCCAAACATATTGGTAGGCACTAAGTCCACTACCGAAATGATAATCCAAAAAAAAATACTAGGATAGGACATTGAGGCAACTACCGAACCAACAAATCCATCACAATACTAAAGTAGGGCACTAAGGCAAATACCAAACCAACAATCCATTCCTTTCATTTCATTACACAAAAATTACTTCCATTTTTCCTTTCTTACTAGAGGGGGATATAATTCATCCCAGAGACAAAAAGATATACTTGGTCATATTAGAGCCTAAAATCAACACAATACCCTTACCTTGAACCTAAGGACACATCGGTATGCCCGATCATACTAGATTAAAAAGGTAAGACACTATCCTCCCACTCTTGATCACCTATTCCTTAAGTATTGATACTCCCTATAAGGCTCATAGGTCACCTATAGAGTAGAGTGGGGCCTTAAAGTAGGGCACAACAATACACCAATGAACCAAAATAATGAGGGCTAACACCTTACCTCTAAGATAGAGATCCCTAGAGAGAAACCATTCCCAACTTGAGGTCTTTCAATTTAAGTATTAATATTTTATAAGGTGATTACATAATTCATATATGACATAGAAATTTAAATTTTCCATACTTAACCATTTTTCCTTTTATTTTTAATTATTTAGATAAACCCTAAGATCACAAGTCTATATCAAGCCAAGTCATAGATAAGAAAACCCTATTAAAAGTCTAAAACCATCCTAGCATTTAATTATTTACAAAAGATATATTAGGTCAAAATTACCAAAATACCCTTCAAACCCTAGTTTCACCATTTTATTCATTTTTTGTACCAAATGTTATCATTATGAGAGGTTTGTTATGAGCAAGTAAAAGGCAATATTTCACATTATTTTAGTAGGTAGATAATCTTTGCGTTTTGTGATTAACTATATTTTCTACTTTTCATACATTTAATTGTAACATGATAAAAAAAGGGTGAAAAAGTTCTAGTTGTAGTAATTTTTCCTTTCTGTCTGAATTGCTAGCTATCTAATAAGAGGAAAAATCAGGAAGAGAATTTGCACAAGATGCTGATGCAAAGGAAGATTAGTGAGACTAAGGATGTGATGAAGCATAAAGCTAGTGAGATTAATAAGAGCAAGGTATACCCTCCATCACTGCAGAAAAAGTGGAAAAAGGATAAAAATTAGTCATTTTTTTGCAAGAAAATTTCTAGTTTAGTGAACCACCATTTCTATTGGTATATACATGCCTTTTGAAATTTTACATACTAGATAAGGGTAATTGAGTTCTTACACTTGGAAAAACATAAAAATTAATATATATATATATATATATATATATATATATATATATATATATATTATGCAAGTCAAAAAGAATAGAGTTGATAAAGGTGTCATGTCTATAAAATCAATGGGTTCATAAAGAATTGATGGTGATTTTAGTGAGTTAAGTATATTTGACACCAATTGTGGTTTTCATGGTTCTAGGTTTGGAATGGGCACTAATGTCGATCCCTTTAGCACCAAGTCCAAAGGTATATGCCTTAGCATCAGGTTTCCTCCTTATTACAAATAAAAATATAATACAAAGTCTAATATTTAAGTACTAACTGGATACTACAATTGCCAACATAAGATAGTACAACTAGACAAAAACTGAAATACCGAAAGAAAAGAGTTTTCAACTTTAAAATAGAGCTATTGTAAACATATCCAAAGGTCAATTTACAAGCCACAAAAAATAAGCCCTTAGACAATACAAACTAACAAGATGTTAACAACAAGCTTGCTAATTTTTAGCTAAAAAAAATCATAATAGACCACTTAATTGAAGATAAAACTGAAACTAATGTTGAAATTAGCCTAAACGAAAATTCCCACTAAAATACCAACAAAAACCTAACCTAGAAAGCTAAAAATAATTTCTCTACCATTTAGAATCAATATTGGTGTCTTGGGAATCATGTGTCATTAGTGTACATGTGGTGGGTATGGAATTAAATGATGAGGTATGATATTCAAATAATGGGGTATAGTATAGAAATAATGGGGTATGATGTTCAAATGATGGGGTATGGTGTTTAAATGATAAGGTATGGTGTAGAAATGACGGGGTATGGTGTTCAAACAATGGGTTATTGTGTACAAATAATGGGGTATTGTGTACAAATGATGAGGTTTGATGTATAAATGATACGGTATGATGTCTAAAATTGAAATTATCAAAGTTAAACAATTTGATGCGTAATCACAGTGTTCAAATTGCAAGTTTGCTTAGTAAGCGAATAAAATTAACCATCATAATGGACATTATTAAACAATGTAATGTAATTTAATCATCATATTTACCAATGAAATACATTCACCATTAATGCATTTTTCTCATTAATGTTCTTGAAGAACTAGGAACTTGGGTGAGTTGTGTCACTTGAGATTGAATAAAATAATGCTCTTGATTAAATATTCTCCCTCTTTCTCTAGCTCTTGAACTTCCACTTGCCTTTTCCTCTTGTTCTTTCTCCCCACTCTCATATTCTTCTAATTCTTCACCAACTTCTTACCAATAGGACTCACCCCATTAATACTAATTCATTCATTGTTCTTTAACATTCCACAAGGTTAGTTGATTTCTTGATTAAGCACTTGAGTTTTCTAACCACAAACTTCATAATTGTGATAATAATATTAATTAATTCATAGCACCATACCCCTAATATAACAAATAACACTATACACCATATATAATAACATGGCATGCCAATTTTTGTATTATGCTTACATGTGTTTGACATGGATATGTTTAAATATGACACTCTTACAGTAAAGTTAATGGTGTAATAAGAGGCGAGTGATGCACCAATACCACTCCTTATAATTTTCTTTGAATTGCATATCATTTGAACGATCATCAAATGCTATAATACTAAAATCCTCGCTATGAATCCATTCCTAAATGTATTGCATATGAAATTCTTACCAATTTGTGAAATGCTTACCAAATTTGTCCATTTTATGAATTTTTCATTTAAGAGGTGTGGTAGTGCAGGAATCAGTTGCCCATACCAAATTATCTTAACACACAGTCAAGAGAATACAACTCTACAAACTTATAACAAATAATTAGACTATGCTCAATCCATAACCCGTGGTTTGCTATGATTGATGTGGGAGGTCATCATACACATCAATATAAGGCATCTATATCGCCCCAAATCACTTGTTCAATATACATTCAAATAACAACATATCAATATTGAGTATATCTTTAAAAAAATTAGGAACAAATAGGAAAGCGAACATTCAAGCATACCTCAATCATCAAATCTAAATAGTATCTATAAAAGCCAAAATATCTATAGGGATTTTTGTAAAAGCTCTTGGTTCCCAACTGTATGCAAATTGTTCCCACCCATCATAATCATTTCCTTAAAGTAGGATAAACAAGCCACATTACAATAAAAATATTACTATTGACGAGTAATTACCTTTGCACCAATGTCTTTATGCTTTAGCCTCATTAACAACATCAACACTAATGCTAGGCAAGCATTGATGGTGACCCATTACCTCAATACATGAGATAGCTAGAGCTCTTATGGGAATCATCTCCTATAACCAAAGATATATGATTAGTATTCATTAGTTAAATTAACAAACGATATAAGTTAAAAAAATATACCATATCCAAAAATAAGTACCTGTAATGGCACTATGTAAAAATCATTTTCTTTAGTGCCACTATATGAAGCAAGACATAGACCACAATATAGATAAGCTAGTACAACAAAGCCCCAACTATAATTATAGATTTCTTCTATGTCTTACATATATTGTAGAAATAGTAAAGAGGCCCAGTGTCCTTATTTAGTATGAAATAATAGCTTTCATAATACTATCAGGATCCATGGTTTAGCATGAAATTGTACCTTCATGTTGTTAGCTTCATCAAGGAGCTCTCCAAAGTCAGTAATAAGCCAAAATAGATCTAATAATCTACCTTTGATATCAGATCCATACCAAAAATATATGTGCTCGGCTTCATATCATCAATCCCTTTTATACTAAAAAAAGGAATGAAGAAAAGGCATACACCAAGTTATCATAGAATCAGAAATGGGAAGCTAACAACTACGTCAAAAGGAAAAAAGGATCTAGAGAAAATATCTCAGCTGCACATATCATAGTAGTTGAAAAACTTTATAAGCACGCATAGTAATAAGAAACAAAAATTGACAGCAAAATTAAAACTTATAGTTTGATATTATGCCGTGAAAGACTTCACTATCATGAAGTGAAATTCGTCTAGAATTCACTACAAATCCCTTCTTAGCCAATTAACACAAAGCCTCAAATACTATACACTCATGATAAGAGGAATGGAATTGCATATTCAATGCTAATAATTTTTGTGAAGTTCAAAGAGGGAGAGAGAGAGGTTATAAAACCAATTAAAATAGGAAAAATTGTGGAAGAGGGGAATATCTTCCACTCTTAACAAGACGAAAAAAATTAGAGGAAATTTTCAATTAAAGAACTAAAAACACAACTTAATAAGGTAAAACAAAATGTTTGAAACAATTTAAAATTTCAGCAAAAAGAATTCATTCTAAAATGATCAAGTTTTGCTAAGAATCAAAAACTTGATTTGAGTTCCTCACTTGGCACGTAAAATCTATCTAATTTAATGATTTTTATAAGTATTTAAAAAGGGGAAATATCCATAAACATTTTTTTATAAAAAAATTAAACTAACAATTTCTAAAAAAAATTAATTTTTTTATATAATTACTTTTTTAAGTAAATCCAAAGCTGAATTGATTGTAGGTTAAAGTTTATGATAAAGTTCATAACAAAATTAATCTACCAAAGCAATTTTAGACCATTATTAATCCAAGCAATTATGTAAGACAAGTCACACTCCATCTAAATTGTAAGGAAGATGGTCTAAGCTTTTTGCAGCACAATAGAGAAAGCAAAACATATAGAATGACACCTTAACTTCATTTATTTCCATAAAATAATAAGGAACCATATATATATATATATATATATGTTGGGAAAACAGATGAATTTGTGGTATACATTTTCCCTCTTTATGAAATTTAAAATGAGCTAAAATAAATTGCAAAAAATAAAGTGGATGAGGACACTAATCTTTTTACATGGAAACCCTTCAAGGCGAAGGTAACAACCATGAAACATTTGGTATAGTAAATATTCCACTATAATATAATAGGATTACAAAATGACATCTTTAGTAAAAACTAGAGGATCTCTCTCAAATGACTTCACCCATTAAGGATGGATTATGAGATGTAATAGTCTCCCTCACTTTTATGTGGCTCTCTTTCTCACTCTTTAAAAGTGGATATCTCTCACTTTTGTTGTGGATGTTCTTCACAAATTATGAACCCTCTTTCCTTCTCCAAGTAAAGGTATTTATAGGTGAATATATGAACCAACATTACGTACCTCTAGCCTTCTCCATTGAAAGTTTCAACTCTAATAAATATGCGAAACTCCTAGAAAAGTAACTGAATGATCAAGTATGACTTCTTCCATAGATATAACTCTATGGGCAATCAAATAATGTGTAACATCTATTTACCAAGTCAAGAAACATAATGGTGCATTGAAAACCACTAATTTCCACCATTTCATTATTGTTATATCCCTATAAAATAGGAGGGACCCCCCAACAATCTCCCCCTTCTATATTATAGGGGGGCATCATCAAATCGGTACCTTCACAATAATCATTGAATTTCTTAGTTGGTATCAATTTGGTTATTATGTCAGACCAATTATCATCAGTGTGAACTTTGTCCAGCTTAAGCAGCTTTTCTTCTAACACATCCCGTATCTAATGATATCAAACATCAATATGTTTTGTATAAGAGTGATAGGTTGCATTTTTTTACCACTATCCTAGCCTTGTAACTTAGTTTTGGGTTTTTCTCTCCTACTTTGATCTTGTAAATCCATTTGTTCTTCAAGGCTTGCATTCCTTTAGGTAATTGATAAGATCATAAGTATAGTACTTATGCAAATATTGCATCTCCTCTTACATGGATTTTTCCATTTTTCTTTATGAGGATCAATCATGGCCTCATTATAGCTTTGAGGCTCCCCCTCATACGTGAGTGTCACGTACTGATCTAAAGGATATATAGTGGAAGATCATCTCACTCTAGTTGATCTCCACAATTGGGGTTGTTCCACTACCTCACTAAACTTGAAAGACTCATCATCATTAGTCTCTATCAATGAATCCTCTATTTATTCTATTAAGGACTCGTTAGGCATATCTGAAATGCCCCGAAATTTTCTAATTTTATAAACTATATTTAAATGATTTTTTATTAGAAAAATTATTTAGATAAATTAATTTTATTAAAATAAAAAGGAATTCATTGGAAAAATTAAGAAGAATTTTGTAAGTATTTTTATTAGAGAAATTTTGGTATTTTGGATAATTAAATATGTTATTTTGGAAATTAATTAAATAAATTATTTTATTTAAAAAAAGAATGAGAAAATAGTTTTAATTTAATAATAATTTTATAAATAATTTAATGGAAGAAAATTAGGGTGTTTTATTAATTAAAATAGAATTTATGGAAAATATTTTAAAAATCCTAATTTTAGTCTAAAAAGGGGTTTAAATATTATTTTATTTAAATATTATTATTTTTAAATATCCTAAATTTTTAGATTAATTTAATTGGCCCTAATCTAATTATTTTTCTCCTTTCCTTTTTCCCTTTATCTTTTTCATTCTTCCTTTTTCCTTTCCTTTCTCTTTCTTTTTCTTCTTTTTCTTTTTCCTCTTTTTTTCCCCGAACTTGGCCAGCTGCGGCCCAGTCTTCTTCTTTTTCTTCCTTCTTTGGCCCAGCCCACGCGGCGCCCTTCGTCGCCCTTCCAACGCCGCATTTTTCCTTCTTTTACACTGAAACTCGTCGTTCCATTTAAACGCCTACCGCTCGTGCCGACCGGCCCGGTTCTCCCTTTTTCTTTTCTTTCCTGGCCGACCCGACCGCCTCCCTTCCTTCTTCCTTCTTCCTCCTTCCTCCTTCGTTGCAGCCGTTGCAACACTCACCCCCATCAATGGCTTCTCCGGCTACGGTGATTAATACCGGCCGTTTCTTGCCTCATTGTCTTCCTCTTAACTCCAGGAATAAATTGGCATAACTCCCGTCCGTTATCTCTCGCCCATTTCCTCTCCCCAACGTCGCGAACCTTCGAACCAACCCAAACGTTGGCCGACCGTTTTCCGTCTCCGGCTGCCCAAATTCTCGCACCCCATAACTTCATGCAGACACCCAAAACCCTACTATACCATTTACAATCTATAAATAGCTGGATTGTATGAGTTTTTGGAGTTTGTTCTTACCCGAAACCCTAAGCCCGAGTGCCGACCACCGCAACTTAAGATGCCTCGTCCGCCGCCGTTAGCCAACTTCAATGCCACCTCCGCATGCCAAATTCTTCCCTGCAACGTTCTCTAGTTAACTAAACCATTTTCAACCTTCGATTCTTCTTGTACGATCCTTTATAACCGTGCAAACTTGGCTTCTTGTTTCGTTGAAATTTTTACCTCAAAGCCTTAAACCACCGTCCACCGCCGTGCGCCGCCACCTATGGCTACACCACCACCATCATTTCGTCCCTCTACTCCTGGGCAACAATAAACACCTCTTATCTCACCTCAATTTTCCCTATCTTTTTCCCAACATCCATCTTTCCCTCTTTTCTTCTTTTTTTTTGGCTGCCGCCGCCGCCGTGGACCACCGTCGGTGCCGCCTATTTCCACCAGACTAGGGTTGAACCCTAGACCCTCTCAACCATTTTCCATATTATTATAACCTTGATTTAATTTATTTCAATTATTTGTATGTAAATACCATTATTATTATTATTCTTAATATTTATATTCTTAATATGTTTTATGATTATTATTAGTAGTATTATTGTTTTATTATTATTTATGTTGAGGGCTGAAGCCTTATTGTATTTAATTCGATTTTATTATTATTCCCCTTATTATTTCTTTTATTACTATTATTAATATTAATATGTTGTAAGTATAATTATTATTATTTTATATTTCGAATTTCTATTATTCTTATTCCATTATTATTAATGCAAATATTTTACCATTAGTATTGTTAATAATGTTATTATTGTTATTACTATTGTTGTTGTTATTATTATTATTATTATTGTTATTATTATTTATATTCTCTTTGATATTAGTTTTATTATCTTTGATATTATTATATTAGTATCATTATTATTATTAGGGTAAAGTCTTTAACCCTATATTATCAAGGTTTATAATATCTCTATTATTTTTATGTCTTTAGCAAAGTTAGAATTTTGTTAAGGTTATTTTATTAATATGTTATTATTTGGTCAAAGCCCTAAGGAGGTGTAGGAACATGCTCCAAGACCGGTGTCTATTCAGGTAAGGGGTGCTAAGGCCTTTTGTGTGCTAATGTGCATTGTGTTCCTTATATGTTATGTATCCTATGTTATTATTGTAATTAATGCATATTTGGTATGGCATGGAGTCCAAGCATGCTTTTGTGTTGCTATATGGCATGTGTACTATGTGAATGGAATAATATGTGTTTGCATGTGACCCTAAAAGACATGCATGTGAGGATGTTATATGGGAAATGTAGGGTTTCGTGGGATACAATATAATTTATGATGTTATATGAGAGAATTGAATTTATGGTGTGTTTGGGAGAATCTAATGTATGAGGTTAATTGGGAGAAACTAATTTATGATGTTATATGGGATAATCAAATTTATGGTGTGTTTAGGAGAATCTAATTTATGATGTTATATGAGATAATTGAATTTATGGTTTGTTTGGGAGAATCTAATTTATGATGTTATTTGGGAGAATGTAATTTATGATATTATATGGGAGAACCTAATTTATGATTTGATTGGGAGAATCTAATTTATGATTTGTTTGGGGGAATCTAATTAATCCAAATTATGGTTTTGCTTGGGAGATTCTAAATTATGATTTTATGTGGGAGAATCTAACTTATAGTCTTGTATGGGAGAATCTAAATTGTGGTTATGAAAGGGGAGAATCTAATCAATTGTATTATGTGGACAAATCTTGGGTTTTGCTATGGATTGAATTTAGGGTTTTATATGGCAGAATCATGGGTTGAATTGTGGTACTAATGGTTGCATGGTGGTATTAGGGTTGGTATGATGTTACTAAGGTTTGTATGGTGGTATTTATGGTTATATGGTGGTATTAGGGTTTGTATGATGTTACTATGGTTTGTATGGTGGTAATTATAGTTTTTTGGTGGTATTAGGGTTTACATGTTGGTATTGAGGGTTGGATGACGGTATTAGGGTTTGCATGGTTAAAATTAGGGTCTCACATGGATTTTTAGGGTTTGCATGAAAAAGGTTTGAAGGTTTGCTTGGGGAGACTAATGTCTGCATGGGTATGAAATTTATGTGTGGAAAGTTAATTTGGGATGTAGGGAAGGTAATGTAAGTGTTATTTGGGTGTTGAACTATTTTGGACGGAAAATAGTACGTGGAGCATTATGAGGGTACGTAAGAGACTGAATTAGGGTTTAGCGTAATGAACTCTGGGTTGTTGTGATTAACTAAGGTTGGAGTGGATAATTGTGGTTGGTTATGATTAACTAAGGCGTGGAGTGGCTAATTATGGTGGTTATGGTTAAATAGGGTTTGGAGTGGTTAACTATGGTTTGTTGTGGTTAATCGAGGTATGTGGTGGCTGATTAGGGTTTATGTATTATCTTGTGTTTGTGGTAATTAAAGTGTAATTATGATGGTGGAATTTTATGATTTGTGATGTGTGATGACTTATGCATGTCCGGGGTGAAAGCTTTTGAATAAGATATTTAAGACACTAATCTTTGAAGTGGAAGATTATTGAGCCGAGTCCAAACCGATCCACCGATCAGGAATAGTGGTTAGGACGCGTAGTCCTATGTGCAACCGATCCACCGGTTATAATAGTGGTTAGGACATGAGGTCATATATGTGACTGGCCCACCGGTAAAAATAGTGGGGTGACTCGAGCTTAATAAACACAAACCAAAATCGTTAAATCTCTTAAAAGATACTAATTACTTACGGTGGAATACCATGTAAGGAGGAACCAAACCAATCCACCGGTTAGGAATAGTGGTTAGGGTTTCTACCCTATATGTGACCTATCCACCGGTAATAATAGTGGTTAGGGCATGATGCTCTATTGTGACCGATCCACCGGTAATAATAGTAGTTAGGGTGTGATGCTCTATTGCCACCGGCCCACCGGTTATAATAGTGGGGTGTTCCTATGCTCGCATGGATTGAAAAAGGTATGGTGTGAATCTAATTCTAATAAGAGATTAATTAAATGATTAATCTGGATTATATATGGGCCTCTATACTTTTACCTGAATTGTTCATATACCTTTATATTGTTATGTTGGATTATGCCTTGTTATTAATCTGCATGGATTATGTGCTTATGTGTTGGCCTTAGTGCTCAGTTACCTTACTTAGTACGTAGCGTATTGATCACCCTTTTCATGGGTTCTGCTCATTCCCACGAGTAGTATGCCTTCTGAATTTGTGCAGGTGGGCGAAATATCAGTTGGGACTGAGTGTTGAGCATGCTTGGCTCAAAGTTCGAGAGTGTTGTGGTCGTATTCATTATTTACACGATTTCATTCCTTTTGTTATTTGTTTGGTATAGTATTTACCATTTTCTGATTTATTACTCGATTGAGTATTTTAATGAACCTTTTATCGGTTGTAAGTTTAATTCTCTTTTGGAAATGAATTACATTTCTTGAGGCGTACTCTGATTTCTATTTGATTCGTGATTCTTCACGCGCACTCTGATTTTTGTATATGATCTTTCTAGTTCTTTTATGAACTGTTGGTTTAAGTTAATATTTATCTTTCCTTTAGCCTTAGCACTTGGTACTGGAAGGGTCGAAGAGAACTGGTCTGGTACTAAGTGTGGCGGTAATATTTCCAGAATTCACAGGTTTTCAATGTTTCTAATTTAATTGCTTCCACTTTTTTTTTTAAAAAAAAAGTGGTGAATTTTGGGGTGTTACAATATCACTAGCTTCATCATCATTATTCTTGTTGGTTTGTTCCACTAACTCATCACGTGGAATAAAAGATAAGTCATCTTCTTGTCGAGCACAAACTTTGGCCTTTTTGGCTCCTTGGTGTTTTTGACAGTCTGATCTTTGAGGAACACAACATTTCGGCTTCTTACAATCCTTTTGGTCATAGGATTCCATAGGTGATATTCTAAGTCATCTTGAGGGGAGCTAAGATAGATACACTTATTGGTCTTTGAAACAAGCTTTGATATTTTGTCTTTAGGAATGTGGACGAGTGCACGACAACCAAACACCTTAAATTGATCATATGAGGACTTTCTTCTCATCCATACCTCCTTTGGGATATTTCCATCCAAAGGTCCTAAGGGCAAATGGTTAATAATGTAGACGGTTGTCTTGACTACTTCTCCCTAGAATTACTTAGGGAGTTTAGCATGAGAGAGTATACAATGAACTCTTTCCTCAATCGTGCAGTTCATTCTCTCAGCCACACCATTCAACTATGGTGTCTTTAGCGGTATCTTCTCAAGTCTAATGTCATAGGACTTGCAATTAACTTCAAAAGGGTCACAATACTCTCCATAGTTATCAGAACGGACACATGTGAGCTTTCAGCCAATCTCTATTTCCACCCAAACATAGAACTCCTTGAATGCCTCGAGTAATTTATCCTTTGTTTTCAACAAAGACAACCAAACCTTTCTCAAGTGGTCATCAATAAAAGTAACAAAATATAATGCAACACCAAGATATTTCTCATTCATAGAACATACATTAGTATACACCAAATTCAGAACATGTTTTCTTCTACATGGTTAGCTAGGTCTGTAATTAAAACTCTATGATGTTTTCTAGCCAAATAATGAGTGAAGTGTTTGAGTATCTTTACCTTTCATATTTGGGAGGATTTATCTCTAGGCGAGGATTTGTGATCTCTTCTTGCTTATATTCCCTAGCCTCTTGTGCCACAACTCTAAGCATGAATTATCATGGGAGATATTAGCTTCTCCCTTATATAATTATACTTGAGTAAAATACAACGAACCTTCCTTTTTGCCTCTAGCAATGATCATGTTGTTTCTTGTGAGTTTCCATTTCCCAACACCAAAATTTTTTAGGTAACCGGTGTCATCTAATTTTACTATTGACATCAAGTTGAAGTGCATATATGGAACATGTCTCACATCCTTCAATATGAGCTCACATTCTGTGTTGGTCATCAAGGTGATGCTCCCTATGCCTACTATCTTACTTGTCATATTGATTCCCATCTTGACATTACTAAAGCTTCCACTTTAGTAGGATGAAAAGAATTCTCCATGTAGGATGACTTGGAAAGAGGCACTTGAATCAACTATCCACGTGCTATCATCTTTCACAAGGTTAAGATAATTATCTTCCCCAAATAAAATGACATCATCAATGTCCTTTGTCACCACAACAATTATGTTGTTCTCTTCTTCCTTCTTCTTCAGGTTGATTTGGTCGAGCTTGACATTCCTAGCATTTTGATATCTCTTGAGATTTTGGCATTTCGACCTCTTGTGACCTAGCTTGCCATAATAACAGTAAGTGATCCTTGGACATGATTTGGACCACCTTCTTAACTTTTCATGACCTCTAGTCCTATTCCTTTATCGGGTTTCATTTCTCCCTTTAGCCTCTACGACATTGGCCTTAAATTCTATAGAGGTTCCACATTCCTTTCTTTTGAATTCTTCATTCATTAAACTATTAAAGCTAGTATCCACTATGAGTTCACTTTCTAGGGCCGAATTGCTAAGAGTGATGATAAGAGTATACCAAATTTGGGGTAGGGAGCTAAGGAGCAACAAGGCTTGCAACTCATCATGGGTTTTCATCTCAATCTTCCCAAGGTGATTGACAATCCCCTTGAAGGTGTCTTCTTTTGAATCATGGACTTTATTTTTGTCCATAATTCATAGGCATTGGTGTAGGTAGACACATGCTCAAATAAACTCTTATCAGTAAACTTGTAGATCATATCCACTAACTTTCCATTTAAAAGTTTCCATTCCTCGTTGGTTGTATTTGTCTATTGTTTCTCAGTTGTGATCGACACGTACAAATCTTTACAATATAAGTGGTCCTCCATCATTAACTTCCAATAGGAATAATTTTTCGTTGTAAGTTTGAACATGTCACCATTATGAGTGATGCTTGACTCCATATTAAATCATATAAGAATATGATGGCTCAAAATAACCACACTTTGATACCACTATTGGTAAAAATGGATTAATTTATTAAATAACTTTTCTCTCTTTGTGAAATTTAAAATGGGTTAAAATGAATTTCAAAAAAATAAAGTAGATGTAGACACCAAGACTTTTACATGAAAAACCCTTCAAGGTGAAGCTAATAACCATGGGACCTTTGGTCTAGTAAAAATTCCACTATAATATAGTAAGATTACAAAAATGACATCTTTAGTAAAAACTAAAGGATCTCTCTCAAATGACCTCACCCACAAAAGATAGATTAAGAGATGTAATAATCTCCCTTACTTTTTATGTGGCTCTATTTCTCACTCTTTATAAGTGGATACCTCTCACTTGTGTTGTGGATGTTATTCATAACTTATGAATCCTATTGGCTTCTCCAATTAAAGGTATTTATAGGTAAATATATGAATTACTATTACATAACTCTAGCCTTCTCCATTGAAAGTTTCAACTCTAATTAATATGTAAAACTCCTAGAGAAGTAACTGAACGGTCAAGTATGACTACTTCTTCTATGGAAATAAATTCATGGGTAATGAAATAATGTGCAACTTCCATTTACTAAGTCAAGAAACCTAATGGTGTGTTGAACACCAATAATTTCCACTATTTTCATTCTTGACTTTTTTTTTCTTTTGTTGGTATAGCCCCACCTAACAGAAGGGACCCCCTAATAATATATATATATATATAATGGGCTTAGAAATATCCTTCAAATATTAATAGCAGTGTCCCACACAGGAAGGCAAGGTGCCAGAATTAGGGGAAATCCATTAGCTAGGTAACACATAAGATAGCTCTACTTCCCATAGCACTGTGTTCTCTTCATCTAAGGCATCTAGGTTCTCATGCTACATCTGCAACTAAATGCAAAGATTCCTCTTTCGATCCCCAACCACCATCTAACCTTCCTTCAAGAGGGCCATGTATGGTGCTGTGGTGAAAAAAAAAACTCAGCAACTTGATCCTAAATACCATTTTTAAACTTCCAAACAGACTAAACGATCATATAGTAACAAGAAACCCTAACCTTTTCAAAAAACTCCATGAAAGAAATCCCCCCTCCATTGAAAAATTAATGCATCAATTAAAGAATTGGCCTATGTCCCTACTAACGTCCCTCTTTGCTACCATAAATTTTGAGCAAAATAATATGATCATATTATTTCTCTAACATACTTAGCCTAATATTTGCTAAGAAAGCCCGTCTACCTATAGCTTATCACATCCACATTAATACTTCACACCATGCAAACATAACATCCATACAAAGATCTCCACTCTATATGGCATTAGCCCATCCCAATAATGAACAGTCACCTTCTCAGCCGGTATCCCCCCTAACATTGGGTAGTGACAAATAAAACTATGAGGCTTCATTTGGATATAAGACTTATAGGAGGAACTTCTCTAAGATCGTCTACATCCCTTTCTCAAATTTGAGGTACCCAATTATATTATACAATCATTTTTTCTCTCATCTTTTATAAATTTTTTTTTTATCAATTTACCTCAAATTTAATTCTATACTCTACATCTAACTACCTCAAATTTACACCACCAAATTACTTTTATAAATCACATCACAAATTATTTATACTTTATAATATTAAATTTTAATTTATATTAATCTATAAATATCAATTAATAATCTTATATAATCAAATTTCATTAAATATAATTTTACAAATATTTTAATTAATAACAACTATTTTTTAAATAAATGAATAACTTATATATGCTCTAACAATAAAAGTCAGTCTAAAAAGTGTAGTGAATTTATCTCACTTTTCACACTTTGAACATCTCAAATTTTTAAGAAAAACTTAAATTTGAGGTATTTTTTTACACTTACAAACATTTCTTCAAATTTTAGAATGGAAGACTTTTTTCTCCCCATTGTAGATGCTCTAACACAAATACTTTGTCTGTTCTAAAATAGAATTGAAATGCTTCTTGAAAATTTAAAAACCTATTTTAAAATTCTACCCCTTGAGTTTATAGTGTATTTGTTTGTTCTTATGGATAAAAAGTGTTATAAATAATTTTTCCAAACTTTAGGTATAAAAATATCCAAACAAGGAAACTATTCAATTTATTTGTTTAAATTTTCTATCCAAATAAATGATTTATGACCGTGTTATTTCAAAAGTAGATTACTTTTAAGTTTTTATTATTGTTTTTAAATTCTACCATTTGTAAAGTTCTCCATCCAAGCATATCCTAAGGATACATCTAAAATTATTCCTATTAATTCATTTTGAATTTATTATAGGCTTATTTGGCTATGTTTGTTGAATATATTTATATATATATATATATATATATATATATATATATATGGAGTGAATTGATTACTCCAATACATATGGGTTGGTAGGTGCGCTCCATGTGGACATGAGAATCTCAAGCCTCAGCCACTAAGATTGATAATGGCTAGGAAATGTGAGTAGGAAAATGGTACGTATAACCAGAAAGTAGTTGGCCCAATACTACTTTAACTTGGCCCAACCCTCAGTGTAGAAAAAAACTTATATTAATAATAATAATAACCATAAGATTTTTGGATTAAGCTACCCTTGGTTTTAATGAAGGAAAATGAAAATGTGCAGGTTCGCCTAGTGTCTTGTGATGAATAATGATTGACGGATTAGCTCGTGCTTATTTTTGTGGAATGACTATATATATATATATATATATATATATATATATATATATATATATATATATATATATATATATATATATATAGAGAGAGAGAGAGAGAGAGAGAGAGAGAGAGAGAGATAGAGAGAGACTCTATTGATTGGACTAACAAAGCTGCTGAACACATGAGGTTAGACGCACAATATAAGCTTTGCCATGCCAAAGGCTTCACCTCATGAGAAACATTCTTAAGGTTAGCATCGACTGGCGCTAGGAACATGGAGAAAAGGGTTTATAGGCTTATTTTGATTTTTGTGGGAGGCCATGACTACATGTGCTTTATCTATGAATAGTACTTATAATTTATAATTTGGATAATACTAAATACTTTAAAAAGAAAATAAATTTATTATTAAGGCATACAAGTAAAATGTCAAGCAATGTTACGCAATGGCATCCTTTAATAGTTGAAGTTATGTTTCCCCTTCTTGCAATTATAGCAATAATAATTTTTTTTAGCTTATATATGAACTTTCCATATTCCACAAAATAGGTAGAACTTAAAGTTTTCTCATTTAGAAAAGTTCAAAATTTCTAAGATTTTTTTTATTAAAAAAATTATTTTTAAATAGCCAAACAAGAGACTTAGAATAGAAATATTACAAATTCCTCTAAAAGCAAAATACTGTATAAAACTACATCTTCTACACCTCCATTATTTTTTGATCTCCAAACAAAGCTTCCCAAAAATGATTGTATTATAGGTCATGATAACAGTATCATATTTTTATATTTGAAAAGAGATTATGAATATAAGTATATATAATTCACTATAAAGATACATCGATTACCATGAACATATTTATATATATATTTATTGAAATAAATACCTCACTGCCATTAGCACCAAATTTAACCAGTATGATATGAATTCAAGAGAATGATATTAGTGTATACCAGACTAAGTACATGCACTTGGTCCCAAATGTACATAAATTTTTTTGTTGGGTTGGATTGTTTTCCCTAGTTTGCTTGGAGAATTTTTCTTAATTTTGAGCTTGAGTTGATGTCATCGATGTATGTTTGGGTGATCATTTATTAAAATGATTTATAACTCATATGATAAAAACATTCATTTAACTAATATCAACTTTATTAGCATAACACATTCAATATCAGGGATAAAAAGCTTATAGAAACATTATTTTAAAATGACAATTTCCTTAGCCAAAAACTCTATTCTTTTGTAAGTTGGTTGATCTGACTTTTAAAATAAGCACTTTATATTTATTCAACTTTTAAATTTTACTTTTTAACTTTCATCTGGTTTTATTGTTCAATTTTAATGATCATATTATTATCACCAATATTATTATTATTATTATTATTATTATTATTAATTAATTAATTATCTATAAAAAATCATAGTATACTTCTAAAACTAACCAGTTATTTATGAGGTAATTAATTGTCTTTTATTATAAATTGTGGAGTACTAAGTAAATAATAAGATTTATAAAAAGCTAATTATTTTAATTGATAATTTTAATTTTCTTTATTAAGATTGGATCTTATATTTTACAACTTCTCTATGATATTAACGATATTACTTGTGTGTTTTTTTTTATATTTTACATGACTAAATAAATTAATAAAATTAAAAAAAGTAAGTTCTTTTGACCACTTATATACTTAGTAAGTGGGAATAAAAATATTTGACTAAATACTAGGGTGTCCAATTCAGACTAGCTAATTACAAGGGAAATTAAATGTAACCTTTAGTTTGTTGTGGTCATCATCAATGATATCTTGGTTTACTCTCGGACTTGTGAGGACTCATCAGTTGTATGCCAAGCTCTCAAAGTGTGACTTTTGGTTAGACGAGGTAGCTTTCCTTGGACATGTTACTTTGAGGGAAGGTGTGTTGGTGGATTCTTTTAATATCCGAGCAGTGTCAGAGTGGATTGCACTAATGAACATTAGGGAGGTTCATAGTTTTCTGGGTTTAGTAGGCTACTATAGATGGTTCATCTAAGATTTTTCTAGGATCGCTCATCCTTTGACTACCTGATTAAAGAAGATGACGATCTTTTTTGGGATAATAGGTGTGTAGAGGCTTTTGAGGAGCTCAAAAGGAGGTTGACTTCAACTCTAGTGATTAACTTGTCATTGGGTATGGAAGGATTTGAGGTGTATAGTGATTCATCCTAGTTTGGTTTAGGGTGCGTGTTGATGTAGCATAGGAAGGTTGTGGCCTGTGCTTCTCTTCAATTGAAGGAGCATGAGAAAAATTATACTATGCATGACCTTGAGCTAACTGCAATGGTTTTTTCCTTAAAGATCTAGAGATATTATCTATATGGAGTGTAATGTAAATTATACAAGGACCATAAGAGACTTGAGTACATCTTCACGTGGTGAGAATTGAATATAAGATAGAGGAGATGGCTAGAGTTGGTTAAACACTTTGATTTAGAGTTGACCTGCCACAAGGGTAAGGCCAACATCATAGCAGATGCTCTCATTAGGAAGATTTTGCATGCCTTGAGTTCTCTAGTTGGTCTGATTAGATTTGGAGAGACCTTCGAGAGTTGAGCATTGAGGTCATTGGACTCGAGGATCTTGAGATGAGGATGAGTGCACTCTTGATCAACCCGACTATTTTTTACAATATTTGAGCTTGCTAGCCAGGAGATGTCAAGCTTGAGTGGATTAAGAAGGCAATATCTGAGGGTAGAGCAACGATATTTGATATTTTTTAGGATGGTATCATCTGTTTACGAGGACAGTGGTGCATTCCATATGGTTATGGGGAGCTTAATAAGAGGATCCTAGAAGAGGGTCATTGTGTACCTTATTTCATCCATCTTGTAGGGGATAAATTATATAAGGATTTGAGACAAATCTATTAGTGGTCCCATATGAAGTGAGAGGTTGCAAACTTTGTGGTCCAATGCTTAATGAGTTAAAAGGTCAAGGTGGAACACAAGCGTCTAGTAGGTTTAGTTCCACCATAGGAGGTCTTAAAGTGGAAATAGGATAGCGTGTTGATGGAATTTTTGGTTAGATTGCCTAAGCCCTATGGTGGTTCAAATTCGATCTGGGTTGTGGTTGATTGGTCAACCAATTCATCAGTATTCATATCGATGAAGTCGACTTGGAGTATGGAGCAGATGACCAATGCTCATAAGAAGCATGTGGTATAGTACCATGGAGTGCCTAAGGATTTTGTGTCAGATAGAGATTATAAATTTTTTTAGCATTTCTTATAGAAGTTGCAAGCTACTTTTGGGACACAACTTAATATGAGCATAGCTTTCCATCTAGCTACACATAGGTAGACTGAGCATACTATTTAAACCTTAGAGGATATTCTTCAGGCTTGCATTCTTAAGTTTATAGGTAGTTGGGCAGATTGCCTAGACAACAACGACCATTATATAAGCATAAGGATGACACCTTTTGAGGTACTTTATGGACGGAAGTGTCGTAGTCCCATATGTTGGAGCAACTTTTGTAAGACGGTTGTGTTGGGACCATTGATGGCAGAGGACACTGCTAGGTAGATCATGCTGATTTAAAACTAGATGAAAGTAACCTAGGATAGTCAAGAGAGTTATGCATGTTTGTGAAGGAAAGTAGATGAATTTGAGGTAGGCGATAGAGTCTTTCTAAAGGCTTTGCCGACCAAGGGAGTGATACATTTTGGTCATAAGGGAAGTCTTAGCCCAAGGTTCATTATGTTGTATGAGATTTTGGATCAAGTTGGAGAGGTTTCTTACCATCTTGCATTGCTGGTGGAGCTTTCACGCGTGTATAACAATTTCCACATCTCTTAGTTAAGAAGGTACTTGTTGGATCCATCACAAATCATGTAGCCAGAGATGATTGAGCTTGATGAGACATTAACATACGAGGAGAGTATGCTGAGGATCCTAGATTCCAAGACTCCGGATATGTATTCAAAGATCGTTCCACTCGTGAAGGTGTTGTGGTCACGTCTTGGGGCAAAGGAGGCCACTTAGGAGTCCGATGAGGAGAAAAGGATGAAATATCTGAAGTTATTTGTTTTGGTGTATTAAATGGGTAAAACAACCTCTTTTAAGGGGATAATACCCTTCCTTGTGTAATAACCCTTATTTACTATAATATTTTTTTGATGACTTAGGATTTACTTTTGTGTTAAGCTTACAACAACATGTTTCTTTTGTGGACTTTAGGGACAAATTCTCTTTTAAGGGGATAGTGTTGTAATACCCCATCTTAGAACCTTCAAATTATATTTAAAATTGTGTTGATATAAATTAAATAAGTTTTGGTTTTGAAATAGGCTTAAAATTCTAATAAAAATGTGAATTTCAAGCATTCCAATCGACTAGTTCACATAACCAATCAACCGGTGCATTGGAAAATTTTATATTATCCTCAAAAAACTAGTTTACTAGTTTACCCAAACCAATTGACTAGTTTGTCTACGATTTTATATCCATATCTAATTTTGATTCGATTTTTCATCTAATGATTATGAAAACTTTCAATTTGAGCTCAATTATGCTAATAACCATGTGTTTAGTGCTCTGGTATTATTTTCAAATTAATTAGAATTTTTTCCAAAAAGCTACTTTTTGAGGCAATCCTCCCATTTTTCTTCCCCCTCACCTTTCTCTTTCTCTTCTAGCAAATAAGGTTGCTAGCTTGACTTTGTGCACCCATCCTTGACTTACCAACCCACTACCATGCCTATCTCTGACTACAATCAACCCCCACCATTCCATCAAGTTATCCCTCACTTCTTAGCTTCCCCACATTCAACATCACCAATCTCATCCTCCTTTTTTCCTTAAGAATGTTGACAAGCTTACCCTATACTTCTCATTTGTTGATCCATTATCATTCATCACTTGTGTTATTGCTCTCTCCTCCCTTATCGTTAAGGAAATTTCACTAAGTGTTTAGCACCCTTCCATTTTCCTCTATTCTTTCTTCTACTAAGAAAAATAGAAGTTCTATCTATCTTCTTCCTTTGATCTTCCAAGAATTATTTTCCTTTATCTTCTTCTACTATTGGTTTTAGTTCTCTCTTGATTTTATTAAGCAAGGAAGATTTAAGGTTGATAAAAGTTGGAGATTTCAGCTTCTCTTTTGATACCCTATTTTTGGAGTCAAAGGTGGTGTTTTGTGTCTCTCTTCTTCTTCTTCTTCTTCTTCTTCTTCTTCTTCTTCTTCTTCTTCTTCTTCTTCTTCTTCTTCTTCTTCTTCTTCTTCTTCTTCTTCTTCTAAGTTTCTTAGTTTTTAAAGAAGTTTTGGAATATTGTTTTAATGATTTTTACTTTTATTCTCTTAGGAATAGAAGTTCTGCTAGATAGGTCATCCAGTAAGAGTTTTTTACTAGAAGAATTACTTGAACTTAAAATATTATTATCTTCAACATAATTAGGTTTCAATGGTATATTGGGGCTTCATGTGCTAGTGCCTATATGAGTAGGATATGATTGTATTCCATCTTATGAGCATGTGATTTTATTCTTCTAAACTAAGTGTTGTTGAGATTCTTTAATTTTAAGCATAAAACGGGTTGTTAAGCATGATTTGTTTAGATGTGTGCATTACTGAAATGCCCCGAAAAATTCCCAATTTTAAATATTATATTTAAATGAGGTTTGATTATAAAATTTAATTATGCATATTATTTTATTTAAAATAAAAGGAAATTAATTAGGGAAAGACAAGAATAAATTTACAAGTATTTTAATTAGGAGGTATTTGGGTATTTTAGCTAGTTAAAGATTTTAATTTGGGAATTTATTTAAATAAATTATTTTATTTAAAATAAGAAGGAAGAAATAGTTCCAAATTAATATTATTTTTATAAATAATTTAATGGAAGAAAATTTGGGTGTTTTGCTAATTAAAATGGAATTTATGGAAAACCTTTTAAAAATCCTAATTTAGCCTAAAAAGGGATTTAAATATTATTTTATTTAAATATTATTATTTTTAAATATTAAAAATATTCAGATTAATTTAATTGGCCCTAATCTAATTTTTTCTCCTTTCCTTTTTCCCTTTTTCTTTTTCTTTCTTCCTTTTTCCTTTTCTCTTTCTTTCTTTTTCTTCTTTTTCTTTTTCCTCTTCTTTTTCCCCGTTTGGGCTGCCTCTCCCGCGGCCCAATTGCTTTTTTCTTTCTTTCCTTTCCTCCGCGGCCCAGCGTCGCTGGCGCCTCCTGCTCTCTTCCAGACGCGGCGTTTTGGAGCGTTTTATGTCGAGACGCCGCGTCTCGTTTAATGAGGGTATAACCCGCACCGACCGGCCCGGTTCTTCCCTTTTTCTTTTCTTTCCCGGCCGACCGGACCGCCTCCCTTCCTCCTTCCTTCTTCCTCCTTTCTCCTCCGTCGACGTCGCTGCAACTCCCTCCCCCGAAAATGGCATCTCCGGCTACGGTGAATAATACCGGCCGTTTCTTGTCTCATTGTCTTCCTCTTAACTCCAGGAATAAATTGGAATAATTGTCGTGCGTTAAATCTCGCCCATTTCTTCTCCCCAACGTCGCGAATCTTCGAACCAACCCAAACGATACCCGACCGTTTTCCGCCGCCGACTGCCCAAATTCTTGCATTTAAAACTTCCATGTCGACCTCCATCCCCCCATTATCCATTCCAACCTCTATAAATAGCCTTGTTATAGGAGTTTTTAGAGTTTTTCTTCCCCGAAACCCTCGACCCGAGCTGCCGCCACCCCAACTTCAGACGCCTCGTCCACCGCCATCAGCCAACTTCAGCGCCACCAAAACATTCCATTCTCTTCCCTGAAAGTTCTTCTAATTAACTAATATATTTTCACATCTCGATTCTTCTTGTACGAGCCTCAATAATCATGCAAAGTTGGATGCTCGTTTCGCCGGAATTTTGACCCCGAACTCTTAAACCACCGTCCTCCGTCGTGCGCCGCCACTTTTGGCTGCACCACCACCATCATTTTGTTCCTCTCCTCCTGGGAAACAATAAACACCTCTTATACCACCTCAATTCTCCCTATCTTTTTCCCAACATCCATCTTTCTCTTTATTTTCCTATTTTTCCGGCCACCGCCGCTGCCGCCGTGAACCACCGCCGGTGCCGCCCATCCCCACCAGTTTAAGGTTGAACCCTAGACCCTCTCAACCATTTTCCATATTAGTATATGCCTTGATTTAATTTATTTCAATTATTTGCATATAAATTCCATTATTATTATTCTTAATAATTATATTCTTAATATGTTTTATTATTATTTGATATAAAATTTATGATGATTTGTAATTGCAGGGTAGAGACTTTATTATTTTATTATTATTCGCACCTATACTTTAAAATATTATTATTACTATTTTATTTAATAATAATACTAACCTTATTAGTATCGTTATTATTTTAATATTATTATACATAATATATGTTATTAATATTATTGAATGGTATTTTGTAATTAAGGGGTAAGGTCGAAACCCATCTCATAATTTTAAGGCTTGATTATTATTATTATTAAGGTTCCTATTAATATTACTATTATTAATAATAGTTATTATTATTATTATTATTATTATTATTATTATTATTATTATTATTATTATTATTATTATTATCATTATTATTATTATCTTTACTAATTTTATTTTATTTTGGTGAAGGGTAGAAACCCTTGTATCACCTTTTTGTTTTGAATTACAATTGTTTTATTGTTAATATTTCTACTAGTATTTTTGTATAGTTAATTTTAGTATCGTAGTACTTTAATTAAAAATAAGGTCTTGGGATAAGTTAGAAATAATAGCAATATTAAGAAAAACCTAATCCTAGTGTTTTTCCCAAAGTAGGTGAGCCATTTCAAGGTCCTCAAGTGGTATAGGAGCTTGCTCCAAGACCCGGTGATAATTTAGGTAAGGGGTGCTAAGGCCTTTTGTGTGCTTATATGCATTATATGCCTCGCATGCCTTGTGATGTGATATGACATGTATTTTATGTAACTATTATGTAATTGTTATAAATGCAGCATGTAAGGAAGTTGAGGTGTGTTTTGTTAAAAGATTGTGGCATGAGAATGATATGTATAAATATGTTGTTAGTACGATGTGGCGTGGCCCAAGACATGCATGAAAGAGGTTTCAAAATCATGATGGGGAGTAATTGCATGGTGTTAGGGTTTCTGCATAATTGCATGGTGTTAGGGTTTCTGCATAATTGCATGGTTTTAGGGTTTCTATATAATTTCATGGTATGAGGGTTTATACATAATTGCATGGTGTTAGGGTTTCTGTATGAAGTTGCATGGGGTGAGGATGTTTGCGTGGAGTTGCATGATGACTAGGGTTTTGCATGAGAATTTCGGGTTGTCATGGAAATATGTTTTACGTGGAGTTAGGGTGCATGGGAGTGTGATTATGTGGAGGTAGGGTTTTGCATGAGAGTTAGGGTTTGTATGGGAGAGTGGTTTACGTGGAGTTAGGGTTTTCATGGGAAAGTGGTCATGTGGAGCTAGGGATATGTACGAGAACTAGGGTTGGTATAGAGATAATCATGTGTGTCTGGGCAAAAATCTTTGAATAAAATATTTAAGATATTAATCACTTAAAGCGAAAGATTATTGAGCCGGGTCCAACCGATCCACCGGTTAGGAATAGTGGTTAGGGTTATTACCCTATATGAGACCGGTCCACCGGCAAATAATAGTGGTGTGGACTTTGTCCCGCAAGTGTCCGGTCCACCGGCGAATAATAGTGGGGGACTCGAGCTCAATAAAAACGAACCCGAGATTGTTAAAGACACTTAAAAGATATTAATTACTTACAGTGGAACCCCATGTGAGCAGGAACCAGACCGGTCCACCGGCAAATAATAGTGGTGTGGACATTGTCCCGCAAGTGACCGGTCCACCGGCAAATAATAGTGGTGTGGACATTGTCCCGCAAGTGACCGACCCACCGGCTAAAATAGTGGGGTGTTCCTGTGATTACATGGATTTGATAAAAGTTATGGTGTGTATCGACTTTCGGTAAAAAGATTAATTGAATAATTAATCCGAACGGTTTGGGCCTTGATGTGTGGGTTAATCTTTATTAAGTTGTGTAATGTATCTGTATGTCTTTATGAATCAAATACGTGGTTTGAAAGTGTAAGTTGAGCATTGCCTTATGATTTTGTATGCTATATGTTGGCCTTAGTGCTCGGTCACCTTACTCAGTACGTAGCGTACTGATCATCCGTTTCATGGGTGCTGCTCATTCCAACGAGTAGAAGGCCCATCTGATTTCCTGCAGGTAGGAGATGTATTTTATGATGACATTGATGTCTATGGGGCATCAAGAGGGGTCGAGTGATGATGGGGCGGGATCCGTTCCAATAGTGACGTGGCCGGCTCTCCTTGCAATTTTTATTACCCTATCTTTTATTTATGATTAGCACTTTGAAAACAATTTTATTATTGTCGTTATCTTCTTTCCTGAAAAACTAATTCTCGTATTTTGGGATGGTATAAGGACTCGTGATATTCGGTTTCCCTTATTATGAATTTGGATTATGTATTAATGGTTTTGAATTGTTTCTCTTAGCCTTAGCACTTAACGCTAGAGCGGTAGGAATGAACCGGTCTAGTGTTAAGTGTGGCGGTAACATTCCTAAAATTTACAGTTTAAAATATTTCTATTGTAAACGTTTCCGTTTTTTTTAAAAAAAAAAAAACTTGTAAATTTTGGGGGTGTTACAATTACCATGTATTCATGTGATTCTATGTGTGTGACATCTATTTTTATGTGTGCTTTGACATTGAAGCATGCTATGATTGATATAGTAAAATGTGGTAAAATTTGATGTGTGCTTTGCAAATCTAGGTTGTGTTTTACCCAGACCGGTCGAATGGTTTGGAGTTGTGGATCAGTTGGTCGTGAGATCCATTGAATGGTTTGGTAAACTAGTCAACTAGTTTCAATGAATAGTTAATTGGTTGTTCAAACCCATTAGCTGGTGTCACTGCAAATTAATGTGGTTTTCTTGCAAACTAAAATGGTTTAGTCTCTACTTAGACCCATCGACTGATTAGACTAAACCAGCTGACTGGTTACTCTAATTAGTCGATCGGTTGGTTAAAACTATTCATCAATTTTTCTATAGGCCATAATGGGATGGTATCTACTTAAACTCATCGATTGTTAGGGCCAAACCAGTTGACTGGTTCATATAAACAATCAATTAATAAAGGCTAACCAATTGAATGGTGATTGAGTTTTGTTTTGGTTTAGGTCCGGTACGACCAGACCAGTTGACTGGTTTGAAGAATCATTAGGCTAGTCCAAATGGAATCTACCTGGTTTGTTGTAATTTTTTGTTTTTCTCTTGGGCCTTATGTGTTAATCCTTCAATTTCTTTTACAATATTCTCATTATGATTTCAACTATGATTGACCTAAGTTAATATGAACCACTATGGTAGTGTGTGAGACTTAATTTTTGGTTAAGTTTGGTGTTATCTCTAAACACCTAATTGGTATACCCAAATTGTGGCTTTAATGGCTTGTGATGTGTTTGGTATTATCACTTGAAAACTTCCAATTTGGTTAAATAATTGATTTTAATTGTGTTTGGTGTTATCACTTGGAAACCCCAAATTTAGTTTTGTGTGGACTTTGTTCTGCTTTTGACATCACATATACATAAATGAATGATTTAAGATTTTGTTCGAACCTTTTTCCCTAGCTCTCGAGGTAGTTGCCGAAAGTTAGTGGGTGGGTCATCCTTAGTTATATATTCTTTCTCTTAGTACCTATTCCCTTCTCTACTTGACTACAACCAGTAGGAAGTTATGTGCATATTTTGAAGATATAGGGTTATACTATGGCAGGTTAGAATGGCACTGATGTCTGATATGGGTAGGTAAAGTATCCCAGTACAACCCCTTGGCACTTTGTATTGTCCATTTCTTAGGATGACATGATATCCCAAATTTTTATCCCTCATAGTGGGACATTCAAGGTGAGGTAGGTGAGGTATCCCAATGCAAGCCCCCTTGGTGGACTTCAAACACGTGTGGTGGGTGTGGTATGCCGATTTTTGTGGCGGGTGCACTCGATGTGTGGTGGTGTGGTATCCCCAAAGAAATCTCATTCGATGTATCCTAAGCTTGTGTGATGGGTGTGGTATCCCATTATGATTATCTTATGTTATCATGACTTTTGTTCATGGTAGAGAGCTAGGTATTGTCGAATGAACTATCTTGCTAATCGGAACTTGTGTGGACACTAAATAAAGATTTCTAATATGTTTTACAATTTATGCATCGTATGTATTACTATATTTCTATACTTCCATAATTTCTATTCAAGCATGCTATGTTGTACTTGAGTTGTATTGTTATAATATCACTATGTTGTTATGTGACTTTAATGTGTTGCATGAGCCTTCCATGTTTTATATATTTTTCCAGTACTTCACCATACCAATACTACACTTGTATGGCCATTGTGATGATTCAACTTCTAGTCCTAAGAGTAGAGGATGATTTGTAGGGGTACAAATCTCAGTTAGAATATGCTAAGGGTAATGACGTGGGTCATTAGTGGTTATTTCTTGAGGTTCGAGGTTTAGAGTTAGGCTAACCAGTTATTGGTATTCTGTCCACTATGTTGGGATATTTATGTATTTTTGGTTATTTAAACTTTTGCCTCAGATTCCTTTATTTGATTTGATAAAACTATCACGTTTATTCTATTTATTACATTGTCCTAGTCTTTATTGACTTGTATTGTCACATTATTATTATGATCATGCATTATTTGTTTCTTGTTCTATTTTTCCTTGCATCAGGTATGTGTTAGGTGATAATCATACCTCTCTCATGGTTGATGTGGTAGTAACATCCCCATGTTTTTTTTAATTGCTTCTGCATCATCTTAAAAACAAAATTTTCTGGTTCAGACATGGGGTGTGTTACATATAGATGTTAGATGTGATTATAATTTTGTTGATGTATGTGTTGTGATTAAATAATTTATTATTACAAAGGTATAACACTTGTGGTGATAATTGTATATGTATGTTGGTAATTATGATTGAATAATTTATCATGTATGTGGTATAACAATTGTGGTGATAATTATATATGTTGGTAATTGTGATTAAATAATTTCTTATGTATGTGGTATGATAATTGTGGTTTTAATTATGTATGCATATTATTGTGATTAAATGCATTTGTTGTGATTAAATAAATTATTATAACCAGGTAGGTTTCTTGCTTAATCCAGTTTTCTCATTTGGAATGTACATTTTAAAACCAGGTAGTTTCATATGGGTTGACACCAAACGATCGGACTACTTACACCACTTAAATTTGATTTTTAAAATTAATGTGTGGGAAAAAATGATAGATAAATCTAAATTATTGTAACATCCCCAAAATTCACTACTGAAAAATTTCGTTTTATTAAAATAACTAGCGGAAGAAAAATATCAAAACCGTGATTTTTGGGGATATTTCCGCCACACTTAGTACCAGACTGGTTCACTCCTACCGTTCCAATACCAAGTGCTAAGGCTAACAGAATAAAGTACAATTTACGAGAAATTCAAACATATTTAAATCAGAGTAGTGCAAGTAAACATTTTATAAGAATATAATCCACCAATGGTGGTTACAAGAACGAAGGTTACATTTACACCAAACATTAGAAAAGGAAGGATGAAATCCTAAAAGCCCAGATAATCCTTACACTCTTTCCTGATGGCTCACTTGAATAGCTCCTGAACAAGGATCTGCAAGAGCCACTGCCCATTGAATAGGTAAGGGCCCCATGAATGGAACTCTTCAGTACTACGGTACTGAGTAACCCTTTAAAACACACTTACAGGTAGGCACACAATATAACACATGATGTACCACTATACCCATACATAACGACAGGTGTAAACATAATATTCAGATCCATACATTCACATATTTGACAAGTCAATCGGATATCAATGGTGCATCAGTAATATTCACTTTCGTGCATTCACATACTTAACAAATCAACCAAATATTAATATGCCATAATGAATAATCGATACTTTTAGGGCCTTAAGGCCATTAGTCCATCATTAATCAATCATCTCGAATTATAAAGATCCATTTGAGTGCGGGAATTCCCACTATTATAGTCGGTGGACCAGAATACATATAGGGCAGAACACTCCTGACCACTCTTATTTGTCGGTGGACCGGTCTCCAAGGCAGAACGCTCCTGACCACTATTATTCGTCAGTGGACCAGTCTCCAGGGCAGAACACTCCTGGCCACTATTATTCGTCTGTGGACTGGTCTGACATCGACTCACAATGTGTTCCACTGTAAGTGATTAGTGTCTTCCCCATTTCTTATCGTTGTTACGTTTGGTTTGCTGAGCACGGAATCCCCCACTATTATAGCCGGTGGACTGATATACATACAGAGCAGAATGCTCCTGACCACTATTATTCACCGATGGACCGATCTCTAAGGCACCTCAGCTCCTGGCCACTATTATTTGCTGGTGGACCGGTCTGTATTCAGCTCAACAATCTTCCTCTTTAAGTGATTAGTGTCTTATTCATATCTTATTAGAAAGATTTCACCCTTGACATGCATGTCACTGATCTCTACTTTTATCCTCCTAAGAGGGCCCGTCCCATATCTTGAGACCTTTGCACCTCTTATCACACCCCGACACCCATTTCTCTTTATATCTACCCATAACAAAGACCCAACTCCTAAGGGTGTGGGTTGAGACCCATCACTTTATGACATTCAAATTCTCTCACTACCACTCCCTAGGGTTTTTCCTTTGAAACCCTAATCGGACCTATGTGGCCCCACCTTTCTTTTATCATCCCACACCTCATATCATTTAGATTCGTCTCAAATCCCAATTATACTTACCAATTATATATGTAACAGTAAAACCCTACTTGGCCGCTCAAAACCTAGCCCATTCTTACGTAATAATCATCCCATGCGAACCCTAAAAATCTCCCATGCAAGAGTTGCATCACTTATTCATTCTATTTAAGCCACCTTTTATTCATCCACTTATGGATCATGGGTTATTTAGGTCATTCCTACCTATGTTAGCCAACTTACTTCCGTTTGGTTATCTCACTTTCCCATTTTTTTTTCTTTTTCATCCTTCCACCCCACATTACCACATTAAATATCCTACCATGCATGTCCTAGAGGGTCACATCACATAACATTATACGTACAATAGATATAATCCTCATCCACATGCCATAATGAAGTCACGTAAGCATATATTCACTCCAAGTTGCACTATAAAGGATTAATCATTAAGCATAAAGTACACAATATAGCATAACACATGGCACACAAGGCATGTAATCCACACATAGTTGTTCTTAGCCACATCTCTATTCAGTTTAGGTTACTAAGTTATCTCTCACATTTATTAGGCCTTTACTCACCCTCCATAATTGTTATATTTATCATATTTTCCATTCGGTTGGTTAGGTTACCGAATTGCCCTTCTCCTTTGTTATAATTGCTAAATTGCCTCCTTTAGTTGGATAAATTACCTTATTACCCTTCTACATTATCAAAATTATCAAATTACCCTTTAGTTGGTTAAATTATCAAATTGCCCTTCTCTATTATCATAGTTACCAAATTATCCTTTCCCATCATCAAAATTACCGAATTACCCTTTAGTCGGTTAAATTACTAAATTGCCCTTCTCCATTATCATAATTACCAAATTACCCTTTTTACTTATAAGTCGCCATTTTGCCCTTTACATATAAAATTACCATTTTCCCTTTTCACTTATAAATTACAATTTCCCCTTTTACATACAATTTACCATGTTGCCCTTTAATTACAAAATTACTTTTTTCTCCTTTCGTTATAAAATTACTATTTTACCCTTTAATTACAGAATTACCATTTTGCCTCTTAATTACAAAATTACCATTTTACCCTTGAATTATAACATTACCATTTTATCCTTTAATTCCAAAATTACCCTTTTACCCTTTAATTACAAAATTACCATTTTACCCTTTATGCATAAAATTACCATTTTACCCCTTTACTTCCAAAATTACCATTTTACCCTTTATTCACAAAAATACCATTCGCCCCTTTACCTCCAAAATTACCATTTTACCTTTTATTTACAAAATTACCATTTTGCCCCTTTACTTCCAAAATTACCATTTTGCCCCTTTACTTCCAAAATTACAATTTTACCCTCTTTACTTCCAAAATTACCATTTTACCTTTTATTCACAAAATTACCATTTTGCCCCTTATTACACCACTTATATTAAATTATCATCACTGCATAAAATATTAATATTAATACCTCGTCCACAATTGTTATATTTAATATAATACTTATTAGCACCCACACATATTAGGCAATATTCTTGTACAAGATATATTACTAAAATACCGCTAAGGCTCACAAAAAATAGTAAACATGCATTAAAGAAGACAATAGCATAATACAACATGGATAATACTCAATATTTTTATTAATAACCAAACTCTTACCTTAAACAATATTTCCATACATAACATATAATCTAACATGCTTCCTTTTTATCAATCAACACAAGAAACTACATATATTATATTAAACAACACATATCAAGCATAATAACATATCAAAAATGATAAAGTGCTAACATATGTTAATCCATACATTTAAGTGGGATTTAACGGTTACCTTAATTTCGGAAAAAATAAACCTTACCGGTATTCTGGTTAAAGGTTCAAACTTTGATTAGCAAAACCAACACCTAAAAATAATATCAGTATTCATTATATTAGAAATAAGAAAAATCAAGCATAAGACTTAATAACTTTTAATTAATCAATTACTTAACTTAAAATATTATTATACCTTAAAATTTATTTAAAAAAATATGTCAAAGCATGCAGCAGCTTATACTGCTCATGCAGCATGAGCTGCATGCAAAGAAATGAGGGGGAGGGGCTTGAAGGTGGGTGAAAGGAGGGAAAATGGCTATTTTCAGGTTAGGGTTTTTAGGCTAAGAAAAAGAGTATATGGGGGAGGATTTGGGGTAAGGGAAGGGTGTAGTGGAGAGGGGGTGTAGGTGGTCGTCGGGGATGAGTTGAAGGTGGCCAAGGGCAGCAAAGGCGGCGGCAACGAGGCCACAAAGGTGGCTGCTGAGATGGGTTGAGATGGAGGGGCTGAGGATGAAGGAAAAGAGAGGGGAAAAATGAAGGCCTGCAGTTGGTGGTTTCGGCCAAAGGAGGTTTGGGGGTGGTAGAGGGGGTTGCAGGGATTGGTTTGGTGGCTCAGGTGGCGGCAGAGGCGGCGGGATGAGGTGGTACAAGGTGGTTGCCGAGAAGGGATGGAAAGAAGAGAAAAAGAAGAGGGGAGGAAGAAGGAGGTTGTGGGGTGGCTCGAGGGGTGTTATGATGGTTCAGGGGTGAGGTAGAGGGTGGCATAGGTGGCGTAGGTGGCTAGTGAGGCGGCGATAGTGGCATAACAGTGGAGACGAAGCAAAATAGGGAGGATGAGGGAAGGAGAAGAAAGGAAGGAAAGGAAGATCGGGGAATGCATGGGAAGCTTGAAAATGGTAGAATAAGGCAGGGAAGGAAGAAGAAAAAGAAGGGGAAGAGAAAGGAGGGGATAGGGTGGCTTGGTAGGGCGGCGGCAGGGTGGTAGGGGAATGGGAGTTGTAGGGAGAGGGAGGAGAAGAGAGGGGTATGGGCAAGGAGAGGGAGAGAGAGATGGTGGGGCTAGGATGGGGCTGAGAAATGGCGAGAGAGAGAGAGAGAGAGATATATATAGGGAGATCAATAGGGGGAGATGGTTACAGGTAGGGTGGCAGAGATGGCGGAGGATAGTCGGGTATGGTGCTGGGGGAAAAAGGAAGAAGAAGAAAGAAAGAAGGGGGAGGCTGGTGCGTGTGCACAGGCTGACGAAGGGAAAGAGGGTGTGGGCAGGCTTGGTCGAGGGAGAAGGGGAAAGAAAGAAATAAAGAAGGGAGGCAGGTCAGGCTCGTGAGAGAAAGGAAGAGGAGAAAAGGGGGCAGCCTGGGCTAACGATAGGGGAGAAGAAGGGGAAGAAGAAAAA
The DNA here is from genome assembly GCA_039764185.1 of Tamarix austromongolica. Classification (NCBI taxonomy): domain Eukaryota; kingdom Viridiplantae; phylum Streptophyta; class Magnoliopsida; order Caryophyllales; family Tamaricaceae; genus Tamarix; species Tamarix austromongolica. The sequence goes on along the minus strand of CM077810.1, from coordinate 75,280,046 downwards.
GAAAGATGCGCCAGCAGCCCAACGCACAGGAGGGAGGCGAGGCAAGCTAAGGCCAGCGGCCCAAGGGAAGAAAAGGAAAAAGAAAGAAAAGAGAAAAGGAGAAAAAGGAGAAGGAAAAGGAAAAGGAAAAAAGAAAAGGGAAAATGGATAATGGGAAAAAATAAAATTATTTAATTTATAAAATAATAAAATAAAATATTTATGGGTAATAAATTTATTTAATAATTTAATTTAATATAATTAAAATATAAGGGTTTAAAAAGGATAATTTTAGTAAAATAATGGTTTGAAAAATTATTTAAATAAAAAGAGTATAATAAAATAACAAAAAATTTATTTTAATTTATTAAATATTTATATCCAATTTTATATACTCAAAAATCCATAAAATAATTAAATTAAATAGATTTAAAGGCTAATTTATCCCAAATAAAAGTTATTTATTAAATTACAGGCTTTTAAATTTTGGGGGATTACAATTGTACACTCATATATTCAGAAAAATGTAAAGCAAATTCAATCACAAATTTATGCTAATTAGATGAAAAGTAGTTACAAAAGTTCAAAATTTTTCTTACGGATACAAAGTTTCAAATCAAAATGTAAAACATATTAAACAAACAAAGGTTTTCATTCTAGACTCTCAAACAAACATGTTTGCTAAAATAGTTACAAAAATTCTAACATTTTCTCATTATACTAAAGTTTAAAATCAAAATCAATCAAGATGATAATAAAATTTATATTAAATAAAAAAAGGTCTTTCTAATCTCTAGTTATCCAAATATTGGAAGTTACTTTTCCACTATCTCCATTAAAGAAAAAATAAAATAAAATAAACTTTCGGTTATAGTAGAACTAGTTTAAAAATGATGTCAATCATTCCATAGAAATACAAAAATCATATAACAGTGAATGAGAATATAAATATTTATATTATAAACTAAAATATATTTTACTTTAGGAAAAAAAACCCACCCCATCTAGGCAGTTGAACCACTTGTAAATTGTTAATATGGTAATTCATTACTATATATAGTTGTAATAATAACATAAATATTTTAACGTAAATAATTTATGTAACCAAAAAAGATATACTTGCACATTAAATGAGTGAAATAATAAGAAAATATTGTTGTGGTTAAATAAATTATTAAATAAAATTTTATAATAATTATAATTATAAATTAATATTAGTCTTAGATAAAATATTATTAGCCAATATGTTGAGTAATAATATAAAAATACTTTGAGATAATAAATTATTTTTAACCTTAGATAAAGGATTATTAAGGTAATAAAAATTACAATCATAAAATATCATTAGTCTTACATAATTTATTATTAAATATGTGGACTACTTCTAAACCCTAACTCCATCTATTACTATTTATACTTGAAATGCTAACATAAGTACTTTAAAGTAACTATTTTTTTCCTTTTGTAGGAATAGAATGTATTATTTACTTGATAAGCACCATCTGTACTACTATAGTATATCTTCAAATGGGGATGTTAGAAAATATGTGAGTTGTGTACGTGATGTGCTATATTGTATGGTAAGGAGGGGTTTATATTTAGAACCATTTGAGTTCATGTCATATTATCACTTGCTAATTTTGCCACAAATTTAGCCATGGTTAGCTATGAGAGCTAGATATATAGATTTATATGTCACCGATGTACCACACCCTAAGGTTGTTGATGGTGGACTATTTATAAGACATTATAGCCATATAACAAGCTAGTTGATAGTGACTAATGATGAGTTGAGGTCATAATATAGGATACTAGCAAGTGCATATTCTAATTATCTTAGTGACTCCTATGAGTTAGAATCACCCTCTTTTGAAGAAGTAGGATAACATGGGATTTTATGAGGAGAGTGGACTCAATGGGAAATCAACAACATTCGACAAGGACCCCTATTTTGAGTTATAGTATCTTTTTGATGTATAATAATTGTTATTTAATCATTAATTAAGGTCAATAGAATTTGTACTTTGCAACATTGATATCTAATGTATATAAACAATTTCTCTTAACAAAATCAACATTGTATAATTAACTATTATTAAATTATATTTTATATCAATAAAATGACCATTAATAAAATTTGGACATTGTTAAAAAATTGAAAATCAAATGAGTTTTAGGATGGGCTTCAAACATTTACTAGAATAACAAGACCATGTGTTTGGTAGGAAGATGGTTGCATTCATTGGTCATGTATAAAGTGTTACAAAATGGAGTGGCAATCTATTAATGAGATCGAGTATCACATACTACAAAGTGAGCTCATATAGACTTATGATGTGAGGGTATATCATGGTGAATTAAAACTTAAGTCAAAACTAGTGTTTATAGTTGAGGAGGGAAGAGATGAAAGAGGACATATACCAAGTGATTTTGTCTATGGTGGTAATGAAGGACAAGCTAATATTAATGATGAAGCGGGAAATAGAAATGATTTGTATTACAATAAGATATCCCAAGAGATGGAGGATGAATTGTATCCTGGGTATAAGAATTTTTCATCTTTAAATTTTCTAGTGATGTTGATGCATAATAAGGCATTAAATAATTGGATAAATAAGTTTTTTTATGGGCTTCTTAAATTTCTAGATGAAACTCATCTAGAAGGCAATAAGTTAACTGAATCAGACTATAAGGCAAATAAGAGGAAGAAGATGAGGAATTTAGGTCTAGGCTATGAATTCATTCATGTGTTCAACTATGATTGCGATTTGTATTGGAAGAAAAATGTAGACCGAGACAAAAGAAAATTGTGTATGGTACATCTATTTGGGTAAATGAAGCTATGACGGATAAGAAAGTACATCATAAGTTTAAGCACTACTTCCCTATAACAACAAGGTTGAAAAGGCTGTACGTTTGCAAATACATAACTTAGGATGTGAGGTGGCATTTGAATAGCTGGTTAATAGAGCCATAGATATTACATCATGGTGTTGAGGGTAAAGTATGGAAGCATTTTGGTGCAAAACCCCCAAATATTGTGGTCAATTTGCAATGTATACTATTAAGGTTGGCATAAGATGTTTTAATCCCTTTGGCATGAGTTTCAAATATAGTATGTGGCTATTTATGTTGAACACGTACAACTTCCCCTGACACTACATAAAAGATCCATTTTTAATGCTAACATTGTTAATTCTCATCTTAAGTTTTCTAGGTATGGATATTAGTTTCTTCCTCCAACTGTTGGTTGACAAATTAAATAATAGATGGATGTTAGGGGTTTATACTCAAGATGTGGTCAATAATAGGGTGCTTAGAATGTGTACATCACTGCTTTAAACCATTAAATATTCCTAGACTGATCATATTTGTCAGGTTTGTCTGGCCAGTGGTATTTAGCATGTCTTAATTGCAATAAATACACTCCTTCCATAATATTAGAAAAAAAGAGTTGGTATGTTAGGCACTAATGATTCCTCCCCACTAGTCATCCATTTAGGAAACAAATTATCAATTTATTGTAAAACTCAAAAGAAAGGAACCTTTAAGGAGATTATTGTCTAATGATATTTTGATTTAGTTGTGTTCTTCTACGGAATATCAACCTAGTAAACATCCTGAACTTACAAAGAGAAAGAGAAGTTTTGATGATGTCAAATGGAAGAAGAAGAAGAGCATATTCTTTTAGTTGCTTTATTGGTTAATGAATTTGTTATGGAAGAAGAAGAGCATCTTCTTTGAGTTTCCCTATTGGTTAGTGAATTTGTTGAAGCATAATTTGGATATCATGCATGTTAAGAAATTTTTTTGTTCCAATGTCCTTGGGATAATAGTCCATGATGTTGAAACAATTGAAAGACATCAATAATGTGAGACATGACTTAGAGGACACGAACGTTAGAAATAAGCTATGGTTGTATTATGAGGGAAGCAAGTTGATAAAACCTAAGGCATAATTTACTTTTGATTATGATGATTGGAGAAAGTTCTTGAGTTTTCTTTTTAAGAAAGTGAAGTTTCTAGATGGATTTGCTGGAAGCCTCATGAAGAATGTTAGATATAATGACAATAAGATTGGAGGCATAATTTCACATGATCATCATGGGATTATACAATGCTTGTTAGCAGTTAGAGTTCATGGATTATTGAGAAAATAGGTTAGGAACACTATCATAGAACTATGTAAATTCTTTAGTCAAATTTGTTCGAGGAAACTTTGATTGTCTAATTTCAAAAAGGTAGAATAAATGAACTTTGTAATGTTATTAGTATGCCTCTTGATTATTGTATGTGTTTGATTATCTTAAGGGTTGAGTATGATTATGTGGTTAACATGTTCAATTAATCTCTAAAATATTTGGTGATTTTAGAACATGCTATGATGTGTTTTAATTATAATTGATTTTGGAATATTGTACAATTGATTAAGTATGGATTAAAATGGTGTGATGCCCTATTTTTGACTTTAATGCACTTGAAATTATTTGGCTTTAATGTCGGTTAGAATGGATTAGCTTCAATGTCACTTGGAATGGTTTAGATTTAATGTTACTTGAAATTACTCATATTTAGTGCCACTTAGAATAGATAAGCTCTAATGCCACTTGGAAATTATCAGCTTGAATTCCACTTGGAATGTAATAATGGAATTGCATTGTGTTGGTGGGAATGATTTAATTGTTATTATATGAGACTGATTCATGTGTGGTTAAATCTTTAAGTAAAATATTAATCACTTAAAGTGAAATATATTAAGTTGGTAATTATATCACTCAGACTAACTATCTGAGTTAGATTTGATATTCACTTAATACCATTTCAGTGTTTTTTTCTTCTGTCATCTTGGGTACTTTATGAGGTCAGAAGAATCCCTCTTCACCTCTCTATATGTCTTGATATATTTCATCCCTACAGGGGGTATACATACCTAAGTGATTAGGTATCCTATTTATTGGTGATTTAGTTATGTTTTTGGGGAGGCCAGCTAGGCTGGTACCATTTGTGTTCTATATTAGTTGTTATGGTTTCTTTGAGTGTCTGTTCTCTAGTTAATATAATCAATTGACAACTAACTATAAATATCAAGCAATTCATTTTTATATATATTGTTTTAGATAACATGTGTTAATTCACTTAATGATATTAGTGGGTAACCTAACAAAATAAGGTTTACAATTCTTTTATAGCGTGGTTGTGATATTTATTGGTTGGTTGGTTGGTTTACTTTTCAGGGTTTGTGTTGTTAAATTTTTTGTTATTTTTTTTATGTTTTTTCTCATGTTGTGGCCTGCAGATTAGCGAGATGGAAATGTTATGGTTAATTAAGATGTTTTTTGGTGTTCCTTTCCTATTGTGAGGGTGGATTTAATGATGTGAATGATTGGGCTTGGTACTATGTTTTTCTTTTTATGAGTCAAAGTGGTGTTTGCTTGATTTTTTGAATTTACTTTATTTGAGTTATTTGTTACCTTGGGTATCTTAGAGGAGTTTTTTGGATGTGATAGGGTTGGTGGGTAAGGTTTATGTTGTAGGTGGTTGATGGTGCTCATTTTGGATATTGCCAGCTCTGTTTGGAAGTAGTTTTTATCTTGGGTTGAAAAGTAATAGTATAATCTTGTTTTTATCATTTATCATGATGTTTTTATTTTCTTTTGATATAATGTATCATTTTTTATTTTATACTTACATGAATTATTATTTTTATATTTCTATTATTATATATCTTGTTCATTTAAACAGATTCACCAAATCTATTATATTCAATGAATGAAAAATTAATATTTAGGCAGCTTCTAATCATAATATTTTTGTAATACAACAACATTATATAGCTCTTTTGTAATATATTTATATTTGATAAAATATTTTGTAGTACCAGACACTTGAAACAAACTATTTGTATGAATATTTAGTTGAATGTTTGTAGCCAAGTATTTAGAAAATTATACCCTTGTGTTAATTTAGATATATATGCATACATGTGAATGGAATAAGAAGATTAAAGTATTCACTTTAATACATGGTCACATACTTAGAGAAATTAAAAACAATAGATGGTGTATGCATAATTTTCATGAACTTGCAAGGAATCATAAATTACGCTCAAGCATAAAATAAGAAGCCCCACTATCACATGGTTTTTACATATTTTGTAGGAGGATATGGCTTACCTCTTTCCAAGCACAAATAGAAAAATAAAAATGGTGAATTAATGAGTACATATTTTGATGTATTTTATACTCTATTAATCTTAATTTTTGGTATTTTATTAGAGTAATATATATGAATAATTATAATTTTGTGATTAAGTAATAATAATATTATATATTTTATTATTTAAACTAAAATGATATAAATTAAATAAATTTAAAGTATAAGATTATTTATTAATTTATCTAATTTTATTTTTAGGGAAAAATAAAAAAGAAAAACAAAAAAAAGGTTTTCAATCCTTTGGACCAAAGGCCCAAAAGAGCCGGTGAAAAGTTGGCACAAGAGGCAGTGTAAGAAAAAATATAAATGGTTGGAGGGAGTAGCACAGAAACATAGGAGAAGCAATTGCCATGATGTAAGAGAAGTTAAAAAAGAAAAAAGAAAGAAAAATAGAGAAGAGCCCAGGAGGAAGATGGCTGTAGAGGAAAGTCAAGCACGTTAGAGAAAAGTAAAGAGAGATAAGCCAAAAGAAGAAGAAGGAAAAGAATAAAGGACACACACAAGCGAGGTTATGAAAAAAAAAGAAACATAGGGCAATAGAAGGCACATGTCAACACAAAAAAGAAAGTAGGGGAGAAAGATAAGTCAGTAGTAGAAAATAAAGGAAGAGGCATAAGAAAGTAGAAAAAGCCAACGAAGTAGGAAGAGAACCAACAAGAGAAGGAGAGAGGGAGAGAGAGTAACATAAGGGTCAGCAATAGAGAGAGACGAATGAAGGCCGGCAAGTGAGAACGTTCTTAGCCATTCCTGTCTAGTCTAATCACATTTGAGGACTTCTAGTTCCTATCCGCGTTCAGCCTTACAGTGTGAAACAAATCTCCAGCAATGGTCACCATAAACAAAGAAAACACAAAAAAAGAGGTTGCACGAAATTCCACGCTAGCCGAGAAAGGAAAAAAAAGAGAAAAAGATACTGAAAGATTTATTTCATATGAGATTTATCAATTGTTAATCTAAATAAATTTTTAAACTCTCATCCATAATTAATTCTAGTAATTTTTTTCTCTATTTTTGATTTATATATTTAAAAAATATATTTTGTGTAATTAATTTGATCATTATGACTGGTTAATTATTTATTGTCGAAGAATATACTGAAATCTTAGATTGTGGTTTGAGATATGATATAAGTTTTCTTTATTTCATGGGGTTGTTCTTTTATTCTATTTTCATTGCTATCTTTTGTATATATGATTCTATCAAGTCTAATTTATATGGAGTATGCTTTATTTTGGTTTCCTCATAGTAATAGTATGTAGGATTATTTGCCTACTCGGTGGCCATATAAATATGCTAGAATTTATATTTATATATTGCAGTTAGGTAAGATAACAATCCACCTAATAGTTTTGTAATTCTAACCAGAGTAGTGAAATATTTAGATACATGAGGATTAAAAGAGTGAAATATAGCTAGACATGCTTATTATACTAATTTGGGTACTTAGATTAACATCCTTCCACTTGTACTTAATAAATTAAATATAGTAAAATTTAGGAGCCACTTGTTGCTACTATACTGCTAGTATTTAATATTGACACTTTGTCGTATTAATTATTTTAAGAAAGTAATATAAGATGTATAGACTTGATTTTTGCCTTATAACTTGGTTAGTTTCATTCTCATGATTAAAAGATAACTTAGAAATTATTATTATATTTTGACCTAATTTAGTAGTGGATTTTAATTTTTTTAACATATGTATCATATTTGCAGTTATCCATTATTCTTATTATTTTATTATTTTTATTTTATTATTTTCTATTTTAAAAATCCCATTATTATATATATATATATATTTATTTATTTATTTTGTGTGATTTATATTGCTTATTTATTTATTCATTTATTTTCATTATTAGTGAACTAGGTAAATAGATGTGAACCCTTTCAATCTCTGATATAAAATAATATCCTTATTTACCAATACTACAACTATCAATAAGAGGGTTTAAATCGCAATCACTTATAGACACATCAATTTTTTGTGTTGTTACTGAAGACTAGTAGCTTTGCCTGTATTTTACTCATAATTTTTTAAATTTTTTTGTGTGTTTTTTCTTTAGCCAATTTTTTAGTTGTTGTTGTTGTTATTTTCCATTTATGTGCTTTCTTTTTATCTAGTGTGGTTTACTCGGTTATAGTGTTTTTCTTATTTTAGATACCCACTAGTGAATGCATATGAGAGGTAAAGCACAAGGAGAGTTTAAACTAGTGAATCTTGAGTTATAGAGATCCATTCAAGCAATTAGAAAGTTATGAATTTATAATTATCCTTCATCACCAAAACTCAAAAACGAGCTTTCTAGTTCTTCATCGTCACCAGACTTTGAAGAAGCAGCTTTAAATATCAGCACATCATTACCAAAAGAGCCTATATACTTCACTCACATGGCAACCAACAGGAGTGTGCGAGAGTTAGCAACTCATAATATAGCTGAAGTTGTACCTACATGCATAAGCTTCCCTGAGCTTACTGATGGAAAGGAAAAAAACTTTAAGTGAAAGTCCAGCCTACTTCATCATCTTCCGACTTTCCATAGGCTCCCAATAGAAGATCACAATAAATTCCTTAAGGAATTCCAATTTGTATGTGTCTTTATTTTTCCCTAGGAGTTAAACCTTCAAATCGTGAAGCTCAATGTATTTCCATTTTCCTTTATGGATGGTGTAAAGGACTGGCTTTATGAACTACATGTAGGACATATATTCTCATGGGATAGATTGTCTAGTGCATTCTTAGACAAGCATTTTCCAGCTTTATAGGTCACGGTACTGAGGAAGAGGATCACTGGGATCTATCAAGAGCCTAATAAAACATTACATGCATACTATAATAGGTACTAGGATTTGCTATCACAGTGCCCACAACATGGGATGAGGGAAGAGAATTTGTTGTAATACTTCTATGAGGGCCTCACTCCACTCAAGAGGAATATGTTGGATGTAATTAGTGGTGGCACTTTTATGGATAAAGATCCCACTTCATCTTAAGCCTTTTAAAAAAACTGAGTCTATATCACACAACAATATAATGACCTTTCCACCTATGCAAGAGTAAATGAGGTAAGTGCAAATCAATTTAATGATAGACTTAACCAACTCAATACTATTGTTTTGTAGATTGCCATAGTTATTGGAGTTGTTATCACATGTGGAGTTTGTTCTGATATAGGACATCCCAGCAATAAATGCCCGCAGATGATTGGAGGAGAGAATCATGCCCCAGCAAATTCTATTAGATTTTCAAATACTTATCATCTAGGTATATGCAAACATCCTTATTTTCATTTGAAAGATAAAATAATGTTCTTATTTATCTATATTTCAACCAAGTGGCACCGGGTTTTTATTAAAAATTGCAAGGAGGATCTTCTCAACATCAAGCTCCAACCACTAATAAGATGTTCAGGTTGCTAAAAAATGGGCAGAATCACCTGATATAAAGCTAAATAAAAATAGACAAGAGAGTTTTGAATATAGAGCATCAAATGGCAGAAGTAGTCACTAAGCTGAACCAATTACACGACCCAGGGAAACTACCTAGTAGCACCATACCTAATCTGAAAGGCAACTTTAAATCAACTAATGCAGTGGTAACCAAGAGTAGTAAATTATACAATAATTACTTAAACAAAACTAATGAGAATCTAGAGCAATTGGAAGAATAGCCCACTATAAAAGAAAGGGAGAACATGAAAAAGTAAGAAAATAAGAGCAAAAACTGACAAAAGATTAATCAACGAACGAAAATCTAATAATTCTTTGAATGGTAAATCCTCTACCATTCCAAATTTTGTTGTTACTAACCCTATTTCTGCTTCTCCTTTTCCTAGCAAGCTATCCAAATCAAAGAAGGATGATAGTGATCAAGCTATATTAATTATATTCAAGAAGATATAAGTTAACATTCCACTCCTAAAAGCTATTAAGAAAGTGCCCAAATATGTAAAATTTTTAAAGAAGCTATGCACCACAAGGAAGAGATTGCGGGAGAAGGAAGTGGATATGATGAGTAAGTAGTTGTAATACCCCTAAAAATCACAGTTGAATTTCCGTTCATCTCTAAAATCACTCACTACAAGAGAGTGCTACTGCCATGATCAGTATAAGTCTGGCCCTTAGCCAACCTTATACTAACCACAAGGCTAAAAGAGTAATACAATTTTAATCCCATAATATAAATAGATTAAAACGTGAGAGAGTTAAACATTTATATATGGGTAAATGCTAGAACATATGAAAGTTAAGTGTCAATACATAAGAGTACTAGAAATATATAATAGAGTCCCACTACTTGGAAAAACATAAAGTACTAATAGAAAGTAAGTCCGAGATGCACTCTCTCCGACCCCAACTCAGTATATCACAGTATCACTCTGCCCGGACTAGGTCATCATACATAGCAAAGTCCTCTAATGCACCATAGCCAATTTGCACAGACTTAAGAGGGGCAAATGCTCATAGGAATGAGGAGCACCTATAATAGGGATGATCAATATGCTACATACTGAGTAAAGTGATAATAGAGTTGAGTTAGAGCATAGCAATATAGGATACAAATATAATGCACACAATAGATTATGTTAGTTCATTTACACCTATCAAAGTTTAAGGCCATTAGAACATTATTTACACATCTCTCAAATTATATCTATAATACCCTAAATTGAGTGGAATGCTATAAGGATTGATATGGCTACTTATATCAACATGGTATACCATCCTTTTGGTGATTCCGTCCTAAAGAAATCCACAGTTAAGCATGCTGGCCGTGGAGCAATTTTAAGATGGGTGACCCTCTTGGAAAGTTTTAGAATTTTTTGAAAATTTATCGGGAAGCGCGTGAGTGGGGATAAAATACGCTAAAATGACTTGTGTTGATCTGTAGGGTTAGCCAATCAATCCGAAAGCACTCCAAGGTAGACCCCGCGTGGTCATATAGACTCGGGGTGTTACAAATGGTATTAGAGCGAGATCGCGACCGTGTGCTGAACTTGGATGAGCCAGTTAGCCACATGGAGGGATGATTCTTGGGATAAACTGTATTGAGGCACTTAATGGCTGAGGTGTAACGAAGACGTTGCATTCTTTAAGTGGGGGTGAATGTAATACCCCAAATTGAGTGGAGTGCTATAAGGATTGATATGACTACTTATATTGAAATGCCCCAAAATTATTTATTTTAAGAAATATAATTAAATAAGGATTTATTGGGGAATTTATTTATTTATTTATTTATTTGGAATAGGAAGGATTTATTTAGGAAAATTTGGGCTTTTTACTAATTAAAAAGGAATTTAGGAGAAATATTTTTAAAAATCCTAAATTAGCCTAAAAAGGAAAGTTAATATTATTTTAATTAAATATTTTATTCTAAATACCCAAAATATTCTAATTTATTTATTTAAACCCAAACCACTTAAATTTTTATTTTTCCTTTTTCTTTTTCTTTCCTCCTTTTTCTTTCTTTTTCTTTCTTTTATTATTTTTCTTTTTTTCTCTCGTCGGATTGGGCCTGGACCCGGCCCAAATCCTCTTACCTTTCTTCTTTCCTCCCGCAACCCAGCGTAGTTCCTTTCCTTCTTCCTACGGCAGCCAGACGCTGTGTTTTATGCCTTTTATTCCTGAGACGCCACGTTTCATTTAAGGAAATTATAACCTTTGCCAGCCAGCTAGTTCTTCCCTTTTGTTTCTTTTCCTCGGCCACCTGGTTCAACCCTTCCTTCTTCCTCCTTCAGCGTTCGTTGTCGACCTGCTCCTTCGAACCTCCGAAAATGGTGCCACCAGCCACGCAGGTTTTGACCGGCCGTTTCTCCCCTCATTATCTCCCTCTTGACTCGCAAATCAACTTGGTATAATCCTCTTCCCTTATCTCTCGCTTGTTTTCTCTCTTTTGCTTCCTGAATGTTCGACCAGACCATAATTTTCGCCGACCGATCAACGTCACCGGCCACCCCAAACCTAGCATCCAATACCCTCCTGCCAACCTCCAAAACCCTATCATCCCATCTAAGCCCTATAAATACCTCTAGTGTGGGTGTTTTTGAAACCTTTTTCTCCCCGAAACCCTAATAGCTAACTGTGTGCCACCGTGACTTCAGACGAGCCGTTAGCCAACTTCGCCGCCACCTCTACCTCCCAAATTCTTCCATGCACCGTACTCTAGCTAACTAAGCTCTTCACCTCCTTCGATTCTTCTCGCATGAGCCACCATAGCCATGTGAAGTTCCCTGTCCATATCGAAAAAAATTTATCCCACAACCTTTTAACCATCGTCCACCACCACATCTACCACTTCTACTACCTTCTGCACCACCCAAAAACTTCTACTGATTCTCCTCCACCGAACCATAATTTTATTTTCTTTTTTCACCTTCTCCTCCCCTCTTTTTCTTCATCTTTTTCTCTTTTAGCCTTCTTTTTCGGCCACCGCCGTGCACCACCGCCGATACCACCCATCCCCGCCTACTCAAGGTGAAACCCTAGACCTTCTTAGCCTTTCTTTTCTATTTATTGTAATTTATTCTCTTTTTATTTCAATTTTTAGTATTTATTTGAATATTATTGTTGTTGTTGTTGTTGTTGTTGTTATTGTTATTAGATGTAATATTATTGATAAATTTTGTTGGCAGGGTTGAGATTATTCTTGAGTTAATTAGATTGTTAGTTTCAAATTTTAAGAATTTATTTGAATTATTATAAGTTTATTATCATTATTAATACTATTATTAATATTATTAATATTAGTATAATTATTTTATTAATATTGTAATTATTTAAGGGGGGCCGAGACCTTAAATTTTAATTAGGTTTCGTACCCTTGTATTTTTATTACTATTATTAATATTTTTACTATTATTATTGTTATTATTATTATTATTATTATCTTTATTAATTTTAATATTATAAGTATTATATGTTATTAATATTATTATCACTATTCTTAAATAGTACTTTCATTGTTTGGAGGTAGGGTCAAAAGCTCGCCTTGTAATTTTAGGATTTATATTATTACTACTACTACTACTACTACTACTACTACTACTACTACTACTACTAATAATAATAATAATATTATTATTATTATTATTATTATTATTATTATTATTATTATTATTATTATTATTATTTTATTTACCAACATTATTTTAGTGAAGGGTAGGAACCCTTATATCACCTTTTCGTTTTAAATTACATTAGTATTTTAGTAGTATTGTGTATAGTTAATTCTAGTATAGTATTATTTTAATTAAAAACCAAGTCTTAGGATAAGTTAGTATCTAATAGTATTTTTAGGAGGGAACCTAATTCTAGTATTTTTCCTATAATATGCGAGCCTAATCAAAGCCCCTCAAGAGGTATAGGAGTGTACTCCAAGATCGATGACATTTTAGGTAAGGGTAGGGATGGCAATGGGTCCAGAACTCGGCCTAGACCCGGCAGACCCGACCCGTTAATACAGGGTCTGGATCCGTAATTTTTAAACCCGACGGGTCTGGATTGGGTCTGGGTCTGGACCTGAATAAATGGGTCTAGATCTGGATCCTATCATTTTAGACCCAAACCCGGCCCAGAACCGACCCTGACCCGTTTAATTTTTTTTAAATATATATAAACCATTAAACCTTAATGTCTCTCGTCGCACAGAGTCGCAGACTATTTAATTCCTATTTCCTACTCACACAGTCACGACTCACGACTCACATTCACTCTGCATTGGCATTGCACTGTTACTTACTTGCTGTAGTGTAGTCTGTAGCCTTTAGGTCGAGACTCGAGAGTCTCGAGCAAGTGGAGTGGCCGCTCGACCGTTGACGTCGAGGAGAACGAATAAGTCCAACCTCTCGATCTCATCTTCCGAGTTCCGCCGGCCGCCGGCCGCCGGCCCGCCGTTGTGTGCGCCTCTGTGTGTGTGGCTGTGTGCTGCTGAGTGTCGGTTTCCCTATGGCTTTGCTTGCTCCGGTGCTGCCCTACAGGCTGCACTACACCCAGACACCCACCCAACTCCCCCCACACGACCATGCCCAGTGCACAGCCGTCGGAGACCTATAGAAATTTGAAGTGGTCACAGCCACAGGCAGCACAACAGGTTCGAGTCATTCGAGTATTCGACCGTTCGCAGGTATTGTTACTGTATTTGTAAGTAATATTTTCACAGGTTCGAGTCATTCCGTATTCATTTTTAGGTTCAGGAATAAAATGGTGTAGCCATGTAGCTAATCATCTAGCAAATATGGCTTACAAGGGTTAATCCACTAGTTGCAACTTGCATGGTCATACTTTGGAGGTGTCTTGTGCTATAAGAGGTCTGGACGTCTGGTATATCATCAAGATGACAACTTCATTTTGTATATTCTTTTTGTTATGATCGGATTTGGTAGTAGGGGATGTTATCCACCATCACATGGAAATACCAATGAGGTTTAGTTTCTTATCTTGGAAATATCCCGAGGAAAAAAAATGTTAAATTAGATGTTGGAAATGTTTAAGACAGAAAAAAGTCAACTTAGGGATGCTTGTTATCTAGTTCTTTCTTCCAGGAAGTTGATGAATTTATAACCTTAGTGCTTTCTTCATAAAATATGGTAAATAATTATAATAAGAAAATGTATTTAAAACATCAAATTTTATCGATGTAGTTGACGTTTACTGGAGTTGTTGATCACTGACACGATAGTTGCTTCATCTCTATTATTGAAGTTCGAGTTTCATCTACAACTAATTGATACTGCTATAAATATCAAGTTTTCATACTAAAATGGAGAGATATAATGAAGGCGGAGAACCGAGAGATTGAGACTTGAGAGGGATGGAAGTTATAGAGATAAAATAATTGATAAAGAAAAAGGATGACGTCACAAAAGAGAGGAAGAATAATGGTCATAGTGATAAAAGAGACGAAGTCAAGTGTTCATAAGTTTTAATGTAAATAGTTGGATTTTTAATCTATTATGAGATTGGGCCTAAATTTTATTGTAATAAAATAAGCTATACTTATTAGATATGGTTCATTTAATAAAGTAAATTAATTTAAAAGTTTAATTTATTTTTAATGTAGTTAAGTTTACAAATAACAATAATTTATTGTAAGTAAACTAAAGGGAAAAAATGAATTGGTAGAGAATGGTTAGAGAAAGGAAATCCAAGAGGAGAGTAAGGAGGGGATCTACTTCTAAAATAACTTGAAAAAGTATAATTAGATTATGTTATGTATCTCTTTGATAACTAACCTAGGAAATATAGAGAATAAAACAAGACATAAATGTTAACTCTAAAATGTACAAGTACAAGTCACGCCAACTTTTATTTTTAATTTTTGGCAAGTTAACATTACAAGTTATTGAATGGGTTAAATTTGATAATATTCTATTCTTGAGGTTGTTTCAAATTATATATTTTTTATTCTAGTAGGTCATGGAACATGAACAAGAACCCAATTGTGCTTCTTTAAAGTTTTCATGGTCTAAGGGCACTCGTGTTGGTTCATTTCAGCCTGCTACATTACGTGTGGATGATTTGGAAGTAAACATGGAGGATGTTCAAAATCATAACAAGGAGGGGAACCTAAGTAATAAGGAAGTAGATCAAGAACTTGATTCTGCTATTTGTACACAAAAAACTAGGAAGCGCACTTCAGTGGTATGGGATTTCTTTGATAGAATTGAAGTTAATGGTGTGGGTAAGGCAAAATGTCATCTTTATAAGGATATTTTAACATGTGCAACTACTGGTGGAACCTCACATCTTAAAAATTATGTAGATAAGACTTCCTTGGAAGACATTTGAGGCTTGGGTCAAGAGGGGTCAAGCAACAAAAATTGAGTATAAAGACTCAATTTGATGGCTCAGCAAGTTTAGATATAAAGCAGAATAATGATACGTCATTTGATTAAGAAATTTCAAGGAGGGAATTAGTAAACATGGTGGTCATGCATGAGTATCCGTTGTCGATTGTTGACCATATTAGATTTAGGAGATTTGTACAAAGCCTCAATTCTTCCTTCAAGATGATTTCAAGGAATACTTTGAAGAATGATGTGATGAAGTTGTATCAAAGTGAAAGACACAATCTAAAGGATTTGTTGGATCACGATCAGAGTCAAGTTGCAATCACCATTGACATGTGGACTGCATCCAACCAAAAAAAGGGATACATGGTCATGCCATCACACTTAATTGATGAAGATTGGAATTTGTGAAGTAGAACTTTGAGGTAACTATTTAATTATTATCATTATATTTTATTAGCTTGATTAAGTGTAATTTGTTAATGATTGTTTCATTATTATTTTGAAAGTTTTCGTTTGTCCCATGTCCACATACAAAAGGCATTATCTCCAAGGTTTTATTAGATTGTGTGTCCCAATTTGGGCTTGAAAGCAAAATATTTTCTATGGTGGTTGATAATTGTAGTACTAATGATGCAATGATGGGAATCTTGTTGAGAAAATTTGAGAAAAAGTCTCTTATACTTGGTGGAGCAATATTACATATGAGGTGTAGTGATCACATTCTTAACTTGATAGTTAATGATGGATTAAATGTGATGAAGACGGGGATTGAAAATATTCGAGAATGTGTCTCATTTTGGACTTTAACTCCTAAAAGGATTGAAAAGTTTGAGGATTCATGTCGATATTTGAAGGTCAATACTTCTAAAATGTTAGTTCTTGATTGTAAAACTAAATGGAATTCTACTTATTTGATGCTTCAGAGTGCTTTTCCCTATAAAGATGTGTTTAAAAGGTTGAAATGTTTATATGGTTGACTTAAGTTTGTAGTTCCTAGTGATGATGATTGGGATTTGGCTCATGTTGTATGTGAGAAGTTGGAACTTTTTTATAAGACTACCGTAGTTTTCTCGGGAAGAAATTACCCTACCGCAAATTTATTTTTTCGAAAAGTATGCATCATTAGAATTGCTTTGAGAAGTTGGCTACAAAGTGATGTTGAGGTCATTAGTTCTATCGCATCAAAGATGATTGAAAAGTTTGACAAATATTGGCGCGAAATTGATGGAATATTGGCTATTGCTAGTATCTTGGATCCTAGAAACAAAATGGATTGTGTTAAATACTATTTCAGGAGATTATATGATGATGATGATGATGATGAGGCTCATAATGAATTAGATAGGGTTAGAAACATGTTTGATGCTCTCTTGATTGAATATCAGAAGAAAATTATTGATTATTCTAGTGACCTTGGTGGTTCTTCTAAAGCTCCATTGAAAAATTCTCTAAAGCGGGTATCACATCAAAATTCTATTGATGATGAGGAGGATGAATTTGCTTTAGTTAAGAAAACTAAAGTAATAAAATTAAGTGTGAGGTATGAGTTGGATCATTACTTGGAAAGTGATACATTGCCTGAAAGTGATCGTTTTGATATCCTTAATTTTTGGAAGAACGACCTCAAGTATCCAACTCTACAAAAGATTGCTAGGGATATTCTTGCTATTCCCATTTCTACTGTTGCTTTAGAAAGTGCTTTTAGATGGGAGGACGGGTTGTAAGTCCCCATCATTCGAGACTGCATGCAAAAACTGTAGAGGCATTGATGTGTTTACAAAGTTGGATGGTTGAAGACATTAAAGGTATTTTAATCTCTCTTTAATCATAACTTATTGCATATTTTATTTTATATGAGATAATTTATTATTTATTTATTTAATATTCTATAAAGGTACATTGGAGACTCCATATGCATGTGCTACAATGATAGAAGATTCGGACACTGAGGATGGAGTAGATGTAATTGACGTTTGTGATATGGTACATAATTATTTAATTTTACTTTAATATTATTATTGTATAGAATTTCACCGATTAAAGTTAATATTTATAATCTTATAAATTTTTAGGATATTGACAATGATGAAGAGGATGATTGATGTCAACTTGAAGTCTTGAACTTATCGATGAATCAATGGTCAAGAAGGCAAGTATATATCCTACAAGCTACA
Organism: Tamarix austromongolica; assembly: GCA_039764185.1. NCBI lineage: Eukaryota > Viridiplantae > Streptophyta > Magnoliopsida > Caryophyllales > Tamaricaceae > Tamarix > Tamarix austromongolica. Next base: position 75,261,883 of record CM077810.1, on the reverse strand, counting down.
AGCCTGCAACCCTACTATTGTGTTGATTGAAAAATTATTTTTACTTGATTTTTAGTTTATTGTCGTCTGTATAATTGCATTATGTCGTTGTACTATTTGTATTTGTAAGCAATGACATACTAGTTACTATCAGACTTAGTATGTTATTGACTTATTGATTGTTGTTTAAATTAGCTTAAAATGGATTTGTGTGGATGGTCTGATACTCTGATGTTGAAGACTTGTATAAGTGCATACATAATAGGTGGTTATGTTTCATTTTAGCTTTTGATTTATGGGTTTAGCAGGTAGTTATGTTTAAATAATTTTTTTATTTAAATATGATATTTTATCAGGTGTACAATAGACTTACTATTTACAGCATGAATTAATAGATTTTTTACACATAAAATGACTGGACCCATTAAGGACTCGTTTAGGACCCGATTACCCGACGGACCCCCTGGGTCTGGGTCTAGGTCTGAAATTTTGAGACCCGTTGGATCTGTACCGGGTTTGGATATTCTAACATAAATGGGTCTAGGTCTGGATCTTGTTGGACCCAACCCATTGCCATCTCTAGGTAAGGGGTGCTAAGGCCATTTGTGTAATATGTGATTTATATGTCATGTATGCCATGCGATATGATTTATTGTGTATTTCATGTGTATATTGTATAAATATTATGAATGCAACATGATATGGAAGTTGAGGTGTGTTTTGTATAAATAATTGTGGCATGAGAATGATGTATATAAATGTGTTATTATTATGGTATGATGTGGCCTTGATACATGCATGATAGGGTATTACATGGAATTGTATGGTGATAAGGTTTTACATGGACTTGCATAATGTTAGGGTTTTGCATGGAGTTGCATGGTGTTAGGGTTTTGCATGGATTAGTGGTTGCATGGTGGTATAGGGTTTGCATGGTAGTATTAATGTTGCATGGTGGTATTAGGGTTTGCATGATGGAGCTGGAGTTTTGCATTGGAGTTAGGGTTTGCATAGGAGTAGGGTTTATGTGGAGGTAAGGTTTGTGTGGGTGTTAGGGGATGTTATGATTAACTATGGTGGTGGTGGTGGTTAACTAGGGTTGGAGTGGTTAACCTGAGTTGAAAAGTAAGCATGGTAGGAGTCTGACTTACATGTCTTGGTATGGATCTTCGAATAAGATACTTAAAATATTAATTATATAAAGTGGAAGATGTTGAGCCGGGCCCAGACCAATCCACTGGCATAATAGTGGCCAGGTACTATGGTAGCCTAGAGACTGATCCACCAGGGTATAATAGTGGTAGGGTATGTTACCCTAGTGACCGATCCACCGGCTAAAATAGTGAGGGATCTCGAGCTCAACAAACCAAACCATATATGTTGTTAAGATGTGCGAGAAGGGGCCAGACTGATCCACCGGCATATAATAATGGTAGGGTATGTACCCTAAGTGACCGATCCATCGGCTAGAATAGTGGCCAGGAGCCAAAAGTGCCCTAGAGACCGATCTACCAGCAAAAATAGTGGGGTTCCCATACTCGTATGGACTTGATAAAGAGCAGGGTGTGAAAATAAATTTGATAAAGGCTTGATGAAGTAATAATATGATTTGTATTGAATCATGGTATTTCACCTGAGCATTTGTTTTATCTTGTGCTATTATGATTGAATTCTATGCTCCTTTACTACTATGCATTGTTTGTGTGAATTTTGTATGCTGGCCTTAGTACTCGATTACCTTACTCAGTACATAGCGTACTGATCACCCGTTTCATGGGTACTGCTCATTCCCACGAGTAAAAGGCCCGTCTGACCTGTTGCAGGTAGGAGACGCTTATTTCGATGCTATTGATGTCTATGGGACATCAGGTGGGGCTGAGTGATTATGGGTCGGATCGGTTCTTGGAGTGGCGTGGCCCTTTTCCTTTTGAGATTATTATTCAAGTTACCTTTTATTATGTTTGAGTTTGTAGAAACAATTTTATTAATGTTGTTAATTTATTCTCTGAAAAACAATAGCTAGTTTTTCAAATTATATAAAGACTTACACGTACTCTGATTTTTGTATTTATGAATTTGGATTATTAATGATGTTATATGTAGTGTTTTACTAGCCTTAGCACTTGGTACTGGAACGGTAGGAGTGAATCTGTCTAGTACTAAGTGTGGCGGTAGAATCTCTAGAATTTACTATTTTAATTTATAAGTATTATTTTTTTTTAAAAAATGTGTAAATTTTGGGGGATTTACATATATCAACATGGTATACCATCCTTTTGGTGATTCCGTCTTAAAGAATTCTACAGTTAAGCATGTTGGCCATGGAGCAATTTTAGGATGGGTGACCCTCCTAGGAAGTTTCAGAATTTTCTAAAAATTTCTCGGAAAGCGCGTGAGTGAGGACAAAACGTGCTAAGAGGACTCGTGTTGATCTGTGGGGTCAGCCGATCAATCCGAAATCACTCCAAGGTAGCCCCCGTGTGGTCGTATCGACTCACGATGTTAAAATATCCATATGGCTTTGGGGATGCAACTATTATGAATGGTGGACCAGTAGCTATGTCATCTAAGGCAGAATGCACCTAACCACTATTATGATCTATGAACTGGTAAACCTAATACAATCTAGGAAAAAATACACATAAAGACTATTATAATTGATGGACCGGTGAATATACTACACTCTAGGGTAGAACGCACCTGACCACTATTGTAACCGATGGACTGATAAATATAATACACATGGTCCTGACCCTCATGGTGTTCCACTATAAGTGATTACTGTCTTTTCCATAAATTAATATCATCTAAGGATTTCATTTATTGAGCTCAGGACCCCCAATATTAGAACCAGTGGACTGGTACTAGAAAATCTAGGGCAAAATACACCTAACCACTACTATAACTGGTGGATCAGGAATATACTACAATCTAGGGTAGAGTACAGCTGACCACTAGTATAACCGGTGGACCAGTAATTTACTACAATCTAGGGCAGAATGTACCTGACTACTATTTTAACCAGTGGACCGATAATATACTATAATCCAGGATAGAATGTACCTCACCACTATTATAACTAGTGGACTAGTAAATATCCTACACCCAGGCCCGACTCAATGATCTTCCACTTTAAGTGGTTAGTGTCTTATTCTTGTCTTATTTATCAAATATCACACACCTATATATACACAACTCAAGTAAGACTCCTGACCTACTACCACCTCGACCAAACCTGACCTCATGGAAACCCTAATTCTCTAACTCGGGATATCCACACTCTTTGATGATCCTTGGAGTCCCCATTATTATCCACCAACCCAAAAGTTCCCTTAAAAGCCTTATACTCATGGGTCATATCCTACTTTCATTTTTCCCATATTTATGATCACCATTGCCCACTAGGGTTTCTCCCTCAAAACTCTAATCTAGCCTATGTGGCTCTAGCCTCTCCTCCTCTTCTTACTTAGCTCTAAGCTTCCATGATTCAAGTACACATCACCATACTCACCCCTACTCCAAAATCTTACATCCTAACTCCCTCAACTCCCATATGTGATAACGACTTCCTAAATTGACACCCCCCAAAACCTTAATATCTCCTTTATTTTCAAACCCCTTTCTTACACAACTCCACCCTCCATTTGAATGGAACCATATCCTCCATGTGGTATAATCCTTATCACAATCCCAGTGTATAACCCAAGTCCCTTAACTGTCCCCACGATACACCTTATCCTTAGGGTTGACTCCCGAAACCCTAATTTGTGTCCCCACACACTCGCCCATCTTCCCACATACCAAAACTCCCCTAAGTCCACCAAATACCCATAACACACTCTCCTTCCCATGGTCAACCTCCAAACAAGGCCCTACTAAGTTGGTCTTACCACCATGCAAAGCCCATTCTCGCTATGCAAAGTTTTTACTCTAACCACTCTTTCCATCAATACCCCTTTTTATTACTCCATACTTTTCCTAGGGATAGTTAGGACACTCCCCATATAACATTTTACTTAATCTACCCCTCACCATTTTATTTCGTTTACCTTGGCCGCCCAAGCCCCACCTAAGACACCTTGGCATAAATATATTATTTTTCAATAATACACAAGACTAACATCAATCCAAGATAAGACTTAGCAAGCACATACAAAAACAAGTAGTGAGAGTCACACACATCATTACCTAGATCCTTGCAAGCCACGTTGCACAACACACTTAGATTACATATACATATATACAAATTTCATACAAGTACATTTATTCCACAACCAAGATACATAAAAATAACCCTAACATAACCATATCCTTACATAGTTGGCTTTGATCCATCAGCAATAAGATCCTATTCCTCCTCACGGGGAATTACTAGCTTAGTACCTAAAATGAGAACACCAACTTAGCTATTTTACTCCTGTTCTACCCTTTTCCTTTTTTCCTTATTTTCTTAACCAAAATAATAATGATAATAATAATAATGATGATGATGATGATGATGATGATGGTAGATATTAAGATAGAATGCTCAAAATAAGTAATGAGGGGGAAGGTGTAACCAGAGTAGACAAGGCAGGCGAGGGTGGTAAGGTAGCGGTGATGGTGATGTATGAAGGAAGCTTTTTCGAGGTTAGAAGAAGAAGTGGGATAAGGCTTCTTCGGGTGGTGGAGGTGCTAGAATAGGTGGATAGTGATGGAGGTGACAGTGCTTGTAGAGGTACCTAAGAGGAAGGGAGGAAGAGGGAAAGAAGGGATGGTGGAAGAGGTCTTATGATAGGGTAGACCTTCTTATGTAGGAAGGGGGCATAGAGAGGAAGGTACAGCCAGCGGTGTTGTTGACGCTAGACGGCAATGGTGGTGTGCAGTGGTGTAAAAAGGAAACTCAAGCTACCCACTTTACACAATTGAGGAAAGGAAAGGAAGAGAAAGGAATTGAAGAGGAGAGGCTCAATGTGCGTAAGGAGATGTAGGGAAGAGGATGGGATGGAGCTGGGGCAATAACATTTGAAGTTGCAAAGGGAGAAGGAGAGGCAGGGGAGGTCGGGTAGAAAAAGAGAGGAGAATGAGGGCATGGGAGGGGCTTTTATAGGCATAGAGAGGGAAGGTGAAGACAAACGAAGGAAGAGGATAAGGAAGGGGGAAATCGGCTGGCTACTTGCAATGGTTGGGGTGATATAAGCTTGTGCAAGGGGGAGAATTTGTATGTGGCAAGGTGCAAGGTAGAAATTTTTGATGTGTGGGGCATTGATTTTATGGGCCCCTTTCTATCTTTTAAGGGTTGTCTCTATATTCTTCTTGATGTGGATTATGTATTGAAATGGGTGGAATCAATTGCCACCTGTACTAATAACTCTCGTGTAGTTGTAGGTTTCCTCTAATATTACATCTTTTCTAGGTTTGATATGCTTAGAGTGATCATTAGAGGATCATGCTTTTGCAACAGGATAATTGAAGCTTTGCTACACAAGTATGGGGTTACACATAAAGTTTCTACACCCTATCACCCTCAAACTAGTGGACAAGTAGAATTTTCTAACCAAGAAATCAAGAATATACTAAATATGATTGTGAGCCCAAATAGAAAGGATTGGCGTTAAAGGCCAGATGATGTTTTGTGGGCTTATAAGACTGCTTATAAAATGCCCATAGGCATATCTCCCTTTCATTTTTTTATAGAAAAGCATGACATCAACCTGTAGAGCTTGAATACAAGGAATGATGGGTTGTAAAAATAGACTCCGCTGGAATGCATAGGAAGTGAAAACTTCATAACTTGGAAGAAATATAGGTTGATGCATTTGAAAGTGTTATGGTATAAAAGGAGAAAACAAAAGTATTCCATGATAAGATGATTCATGAAAAGTCATTTATTGTGGGCCAAAAAGTATCACTCTACCATTTGCATCTTCACTTATTTCTAGGTAAGTTAGTTCTAGATAGATGGGTCCTTTTTATTGTTACTCATATTTTCCCTTATGGTGCCATACATATTAGAATCAAGAAGATGGAAAATGAATTCAAGGTCAATGGTCACAGGCTTTAACCCTACTATGAAGCATTCACTGAGCATAACATCAAAGGGGTACAATTACAAGAAGCACGTACCTTAACTGAGTAAAACCGAGACCATGTCAGCCTAAAGACATAAAAACAAGTGCTACTTGGGAGACAACCTAATGTGATAGGGGAGTTTTCTACCCTTTAGTTATTTTTAATTAATTATTTATTTTATCTCTTCATACTTAAAATTACATAATCTTTTAGATGTCTACACATTGAGGACAATGTGTGATTTCAATGTGGTGGTATGAGTGTTTATATGTATTTACATGTTAAAAAAATTATTAAAACATGTTAAAAATTGAGAAAAGAAAAAATGTGATTTTTTTTAGGTTATTGTGTGTTTAGAGTCTTATGAGCCCTTAACTAGTTAATGAGGAGCATATTTTTGAAATCTAATGAAAAGAGGATCATAAAATCGAGATAAAGCAAGTGGAGATTTTTTGTGTTAATTTTGAGATAGGGAACAATTATCTACATGTCTAGATGTGAATGAAGAAAGAACATATATGATTTTCTAACCACCGACATGGCATTTTGAGATTTACCACATTCCTTAGTGAGCTTTTGAATTATATATGTCTTCTTCTTCTTCTTCTTTTCTAATTGAATTCACATGAAATAATCTACTTGTCTTGTCTTTATTTTTTTTTTCAAACCTCATATATGTTTAAATACTTTGATCAAATTATTTGCCATAGCTCTTGTAATAGAATGTATAGATTACTAGAACTTACTCTTGTGCTAATCGCAGCTTATAGTCAAAACATTCTATGATTGAGAAAAATGATAATAAAAAAAAACTTAGTATTTTCTCCCCACGTAATAGAAAACACTAGAATGCTACCAAGTGAATACCAAACCTGACTCAGATAGCTACCCTAAGTGGTACAAGTCCTAACTTAAGATTTTTCACTTTAAGTGATTAATGTATTATCTAAGATTTAGGTCAAACAAGAACAAAGGCCCACTGAATATCACTTAATCATATATGTGAACATAAGCCAATTATTTTAGTAAATTCTTATATTATCCACGCACTTGATCTATAGAGGAATCAAGGCCCAAACCATTTAGACCACAGAGTCTCATTAACATGACATTCAGGTGCAATTGAATAGATGAAGTTTTAAAGTCCAATAAGGATTCTCGAGGTATTAAAGCCCAAACAAGATTATTGAAGCATTGAAGTTTAAGTTGCACGTCATGAAAGGCCTAATAAAATTTTATATCATTATAAATTAACTCCAATTATTTGAGACAAGGTTCAATAACCAACATCTAAGTCAGCCAAGGGTTCACATATAAGGCCAAATCAAATAACTAGCCTAAAGGCACATAAATTAACTAAAGTATCTTTAACGGCAACTAATTTACCTTAATATTAAAAGATGTATATCCCATGCTAAAAAGGTTATACTTAACCAATTATTTTCTTAGGATGACATATAAATAGGACATTAAGATAAAATTATAATATTACTTAATATACCCAAAGTGTATATTTCTCATTTTCTTTTTCTTATTTCATCAATTGTTTTAATTAAGATCTCCAAGTCTACTCATCAAATGTCACCTAAGAGTCAAACTTATCTATTCAACTTATTTTATTAACTTAACATCCACTTAGGTTTCAAACCTTCTAGAATTTACATGTAATGGCCAAAATGCTTTTATTCACCTTAAATTGCATTAAACTTCTAAAATTCAGAACTTACTCTTAACAACATCAAACCCTTACATATCATATACCAAATTTGATTCAAAAGACCCAATGAACACAATGGTGTACTTAAAAATTTCAAAAAAAAATCTATATTGCTCAATGTACCTATGGTCGAATATGTCTAAACCTTAAAAAAGTCATTTCAACTCTAAATGATCCAAAATTCATAACCTAGCTTCTATAGCCTATTATACATACAATGGCATACTTACATAAATTTAAACAAACCAACACACATATGAGATAGCAAGGACAAGAGCTAAACTACTTGAATTTAGACATGTTCATCACGACTCCACTAAAAATTCAGCATGGATCCACTTTACATTAACCAGGACTCCACTGAATATTCATCATATTTCCAACAGACATAAGAACATGCAAAAATCACACAAATCATCCTCTCATTAAATCTTCTTGCTTATACACATAAGATAGAAGCATACATATGTCATAAAATATTTTTCAATGTATTATTTCATGCTTATATTTAAAATAAAGCTAATCATGCATAAAATAACATATAATACACCTAGTATAAAATCCTATTTCTAAATGTTAGTTTACTTACCAAAATTTCTAAGCTCCTTAGCAAAGCTAAAATAAGGAGTTTAGCAATTCCTTCTCTAAACCCACTTATTTACCTTCAAGAATATAAGATAAAAGAGTTAGATAAACCATGATTTATAAAAAAAATAGGAAAGAAAGAAAATTAAAATGAACAAAGTAAAATAGAAAATATTACTCTTGAATATAGAGACTCTTGAATATATAGGCTTGAAAACCACAACAAACATAACCAAAAACCAACAAGGAATGATAGATCAAGGTTTTAGAGGGTTAATGGGAAGGAAAATAAGGAGAAAATAAGGGATGAAAGGCACCAAATCTCTACTGCAACACATGCAACAACTATAGCAAAAATTTCAAAGTTGCTCAGCAAGGTAGATATGAGAGGAAAAAGAAGAGGCGAGAGGTACAATTTTGTGGTTTAAAATGATTCTTAGATGAATTATGACATATAAGGAATGATACCAAACAATAATATAAGGTATAGGAAGCAAGTTCGACACATGGTAGCTGTTGGAAGTAAAAAAAAAAGCAGCTTCGATGCAGTTGTGAAGTTGGTTGAGAAGCAAAATTTTGGTTAAGAAAAAGATTGAAGGGGATCAATTTCAAGGATGAAAATGGTATAGAGTTGTATTATGCAATGCAATATGTTAAAAGAAACAAAAATAAAAGGAATAGGATAACAAAAGATGGAGAATGAGTTGCTACAAGTTGGAAAAAAATCAGCTTTGCGTACTGCTAAAATTCATGATTTTATGTGTGTTTTGAAATTAGAACGTACAATTTGGTAAAAATAAAATGAGATATGATATGGAAGAGTGTGGATTAAGTTTTTATTTTAACTTTAGCCTCACTTGAGTGCTAGTATTAGGGATGTAAGAGAGATGTTAGGCTATGGTTGGGTGTATAAGAGAAATATCATAAAATCATAATTATGATACTAGTTGCGCTTTTTGGTTGGGAGAAAGTGAACCAAGTTACAAATCTAATTTGGTTTGGTTAGGAGACTAGTTACGATTGAAATATTAGTTAGAGGATTAGGTATAATTTATTTTGATTAATTAAATTATAAGAAAGTCCAATAATGGGTACTTATTGGAAAAAATATCAATTGAATTCCATAAATCATAAAAATTTATATAAAGAACCAAAATAATTTTATAAAAATCAAATATATAAAAGTATGGGTATCGGAGTTAGTTTGAAGCTCGATGGATAGAACACAATAAGTCATAGAAATACATTTTTCCGTAACTACATAAAATGAATGATGGGAATTTCAAATTATCATGGATTGATGTAAAATATTTTTAGAAAATCAAATATATAAAAATATTTTATCTCGGAACTCATTTGATGACCAATGGATTAAAAATGACAAAATTGTTAAAATCGTCTAATTGCATAAATAGATTTTTTCGCAATTTAAAATTTTGGAAGGAAAGAATGAAACATGAATGAATAGAATAAATGAATGAACTCAAAAATATTTTTAGATTGATTCACAAATTTTAAATGGCTGAAAAAGAGTGAAAACATATGAATCAGAAGAATCGTAATAAATGTGCTTTCTGCAAACATGAGAAATGATCGACGAATTGTTTATAAATTAATATGAACGAAACAAGACTTGATGATATAATATATTTGTCTTTTTTAAGGTGTGTCACTAGAGCAATCATATATAATAATTAGGAATTGAGAGAACAATGTATTACATAACCAATAGGGGGTGGCATGTAGTTATGAATATATGTTTTAATATCATGCGTACATAGTATCCCATGTGTATGCCACATTTAACGTCTCCATAAATCATCATTGGTACCAACATAATTAATTATTTGACACTCTTTGTTAATCAAATCCATTATATATAAAGTGACGTGACCTCTCAAATTGACATAAAAGGTACTTCTAGCAAAATAAGAAGTGTTGAACCAAAATCTCTCTCACGACACTTTTATCTCATTATGTTGTAACTTGAATGATGTGTGCATTTGTTTTAATACCATGTTGAAGCTGCCTTGTGATGTCTTTAAAAATCTATTTAAAGATCTATGAACACCTTCAAACTAGTTGACAAAAAAAGTAAACTACTTTTATCAGCAGAATTAAGCTAGATATGCTTTTGTTGTAATTTGATTGATATGAATCATGTCACCGAAGAAAGTAGAATTGAGTTTGTATTTATATGGTTTTAGTTTATTCGTCTTTAGATACAGAATTAAGCTAGATATGCTTTTGTAATCTTCCTCCAATGGCAAGAGTTATTCCTCGTATGTTTATTCATTCGTGACATCTATTGTATTTTTCCATCGTGACAAAATAACGTGCGAATGATAAATGACTAAAGGCTTTCTTGTACATTTCCTCCACATTCTTATTAACATGAAACTTACATAATAAATATTTTGAAGTGGAAAAAATATGTTCTACAACTGAAATAAGAACAGGTTTTCGGTCAGCAATAATGGTGGTTAGAAGTATAGATGGATCCATTAAGGTGTTCAACCTCTAAAGTACCCCACAAATAATTTTTTTTCCTTTTTAGATGACACTTATGCATATACAACGTTTAAATTCAATTGTGTTGGTATTAGTCTAACAATTTCAAGTAAGGGCATTCCTTATTTATTTGTCTTATATACTCAATCCATTTGTAAAACAAAATAATGATACTTGAAATGCACATAAAATATTAACAGATACGAGATTTGCAAATATATATTTGCTTATTACATTTGATTTCAATTCACTTCAATCCCACTAAAAATAATAATTCTCAACCAAGATACTCATAAGGTGTTGTAACATTATTCAACAGTCCTTTTTTTTACCTAAGCTTATGTCGAATATTATAAATATGTCTTCTTATACTTGCATTTTCTTCAAATTATTTTTAAAGAATCGGTATAATTTGTTGTGACTTTACGTTATCCGTGATAATTTCATCAACAAATTAAACTTTATTTTATGTTAACTCACCCAACACAACATGCGCTTATTCATGATTTACCAATTCGTGATTGTAAGTCTTATTTCTAACTACCATTTGCCATCCACCACTATTATTTTCAATACCAATATTTACAAAGAGATCATAATTCTTTTTAGAACTTGTATTATACACACCTTCAGTATCTATAGGTTTAGAATGAACATATGTTCTACTTCTTTCACATATTATTGAAACTCTACCCGCCCCTATACTATTTCCTTTTCTAAAACCTTTTATAATCAAAATCATGTCATGAGTTCTATTCATTTGTTTAACCCATGCTACAAGTTCTCCACGATCAGAAAATATTTACTTTGTTATAAAAAATATTTGATAATTTTAGGTTGTAAAATATATATTCATATGTTCCATATCTCGCAAAAATAGTTTATCATAATAATATAATAAGAAGTATTAATTTCATCAAACCAAATTCGTCTACACAATTTACAATAACAAAAAAATATACCTCTTTGTCTAAGTCGTAAATAATACTTGGAGAATCCATATGTATTTTTGTTTATATATATTCATAGTTTGTAGGTATTCTAAATCTATTATTGTAGTATGTTGGGGTTCTGAACCCATCATCGTAGTTCATTATAGTTCCGAATTAGTCGTAAATTGTTGGAATTTCAAACTCATCATAGTTTGAAGAGTTTCCAAATCCATAATTCATTGTGAGTGTTAAAAAAAGTGAAAATTTATAGGAAGATTGAACAAAAAAGACAATTTTTGAAAAATTTATATTGAAATGTATTGTTGATTTCTTTTTGATGAAGAATAAACTTGTAAAGTTGATTGTAATTTAAAACTTATATATAAGCATTCGGACAATACAGACCAAAACCATAAATTTTTATTGGACATTTTTTTCCTACTATACTTATGCCCATGACTACCCATATCTTGTATTTTCGACAAAGTTTTTTTACCCATACTTCAGCTATAACCACAAAATTTTCGTCTTATATGACCATATCATGCAATTTTGATTGATAAATTTTGTCATTACAAAAAATAACTATTTGAATACATGAAAAAGTGGGAGTAAATTAGTTAAATACACCAATTCATCTATAATTATCTATATATAAATTTTTTATTTATGTGCAACAACAAACTTTACCATTCGATGGGGAGGAAAAACAACATTATTTGTCGGTGATGGAGGTGTAAAAAATATTGATAGTAGGGTTAAGGTAATGGCTATAATTATTGGTGGTGAGCATAGGGATTGACAAAAGTTGTTAGTGATGGGCCCATGGGGGTAAGGGACCGACAAAAATTATCGGTAAAAGTTCAGCTAGTTCATATTATTATTTAACTGATGTGCTAGAAAACTATTTTATTTATCTTTTCCAAACTTTTTCAAATCATTTACAAATTCAATTCAAAATATATTTCTAAAATAAGATCGAACACCATCAAATCATCATGAAGCACAATAATTTTCACACATTATAAGCCTAATTTATGAGGTATTTTAAGTAATGATTATGGAATCTTATATTAAAAATATAATGATACAAGGGGGATAATTGGCATTTAGGATAGATGATGGCCCAAATCTAAAAACTAATATAAAGAAAAGTAAAATATTATTAATTTATTTCTAACTCATAATTATTAAAATATAGTGGCTTATGAAGTATCATAAATTAAGATAGCTAAAAAGCTTAATTTGAGGCTTAAAATGCAATTAAACATTAATCGGAATATGAATAGTATTTTTTTCATAATCTCTATTTATCAATTTAAAAGTGACTAGAAGTTTCGAAAAAAAAACCCTAAGAAATTCAAATATAAGTAAATTATAATGATTTAGATGGGATATAATGGCTAAAAATGGTTTGAAAAGCCTTATAGAAATAAAAACCACAAGAAGGATCAATAAGCTTTGAACAAAATATTTCAAAACTGTAAATAAGAGTTTATGTTCTTTCAAGAGATGTAAAGGAGTGTAAAATATTTTATCTTCAATTAAATTAAATCTTTAACAAACCAAGTTTGCGAAGAACAAGGTATTATAAACTATTCTCACTAAATATATTTTCATTTATGAAAGGGACTCATGGGTTAGGTTTTGATTCACACTAAAAATGTTGGACCTAAATCTAAATTTGTTCAAGTGTATAAATATTCGGTCTTTATTTGCATTCACATGATCTAAACAATTTAAACACCAACATGATATGATAGATTATTAGATACTACGATTGTTTTTGAGTTAGGTGTAAGGACAACTATTCATTAGTATAATCTTATCATACTTTTAATATATATTTTATTGTACATTTATAACTATTATGAACAAAATACATTATTTAGGAATACAATACCAGAATACCAAAAATTAAAAACAAATTATATTAAAAGTAGAACTGCTATTGCACCTAATTGAGCCCTTTATAACATGACGTTGTCATCCCCACTCTTTCCTCCAGCCTTAGAGGGTGTTGGTTTAGTGAGATTAGAAAGTTGGAAATGGAAATAGAAAATAAAATTTATAATTTATATGCTTGTTCAACAGAAATGGAAATTAGAAAGGGAGGGTGAATGAAAATACATAGTTTTCTATTCTCCAAGATCAATTTTTAAGGAAGATGATCATTCATATTTGGTAAATTTTATAAAAAAAATATAAACTACTAAAATAATCTTAAAATAATTATCTATATAACTATAAAGAAAAATATTATAAATTTTTAAAAAGATATTTTAATAAATTAATAGTTTTATTTTTATTTTTTTTTTCAAGCAACAAATACACTAAAATCTTATTCTCAAATTATTTCCATTATATACCAAACATGATAATAAAAATAAATAGGTCAACTTCCACCCTTTAACTCCTATTCTTTTTCTTATTTCTTAATTGACACTTTTATTCTTATTCGATAATTTCCGAACTCTAGTTATTTCGTACCAAACCACCCCTCGATTTAGGGCTGTGCAAAAAATCCGGGATCCGAAAATCCGATCCGATATTTAAAAATTCGATCCGACATTTCGGATATCCGAACCGGTTTTATTCTAAAAGGATATCCGATATTCGGATATCCGATTTTTTTTTGATTATCCGATCCGAAAAAATATCCGATATTTTGTTGATTATTTCAATAATATACCATATTATTGTGTTTTTATAGTTTTAAGTTTTAAAATTTTATTTATTTTTATATTTTAAATATTTATTATAATATTTTAATACTTCTTTTAGATAAAATAAGATATTTATATGAATATAGATATGAATATTAATTGATATACGATCCTTATTTTTAAAAATATTATAGCAAAAGTTATTAAAATTGATAAAATAGTATTTTCATACGGATATTGGATATATCCGAATCCGGTCTATATCCGATCTATATTTTTCGGATATCCGCATCCCGGATATCCGATCTAAAAAAATACGGAGCGGATATCCGAAAAAATATCCAAATGGATACGGATATCCGGTTTTGCACACCCCTACCTTGATTGACACAAATTGGTCGCGTGCCGCCGAGCTTACTCCTAAACCGACAACGAGCTACGGACAGAGGGGAGATCTAGGGCTTCCAGACTTTGGAGGGAAATTGAGCGGAGAAAGAGGGCGGATGCACACGCAATAAAGACGAAGTAAACAATGGTCTGCGAAAAATGTAAGCTTATCATTCACGAAAGAATTCTTTTGTTCAATCTGAGATATTAAACAATTGAATGTGTTATATGCATGGTTTCTGTAGTGATCGATTTCCCGGTTGTTGATCTTCTAATTAGTTGATATTTTTTTTTATGGTGTTCATGATTGTGAATAATTAGGTGAGAAGAAGCTAGCAAAGGTAATAGTCCCAGATAAATGGAAGGAAGGAGCGAGTAACACCAATGAAAGTGGCGGTCGTAAGATCAACGAGAACAAGCTTCTCTCTAAAAAGAACAGGTACCTATTACATTTGTTTCTTTTATATTCTTCATGAACTCCCGCTCCCTTTTATTGTCGTATCGCGTCGGACATTTATCTGAACAGTTGTTTCGTACGTTTGATAGGTTCAGTTCTTTAAATTTGACAAGAAAGAAATTTAAAAAAAAAAAAAAAACTTCTCTTTTGCTTACTGAAGACTTGGGATATGGAAGGATGCTTCTTATCCAATATGGAATTACGAGTTAGTTTACTTCGTTTGCCAGCTTATCATTAGTTTTATAAAGTCGTTTATATTAAGGGAAAAAAATAAAAAATTGTACCTATGTGCCGATTTCTTTTATGTAGTCTTTAATTTGCCTATTTTCAATTTGATATAAGATGGCCAGTATCTTTTTTGTGTGTGTGTGTGTGTGTATTCGAAGATAATGTAAGAACTTGCTTAAAATACTGATTTAAGTGCGATTGGGTCAAATAAATCAAGGGATAAAATTTGTATGACCCCTACTGGATTTGTGATGTGTATATTGTTGCGAAAATACATCTAAGGTGTTGAAAATTTAACAGAACAAAATATGGGACGATTGATAACCCTTTAGACAAAAGAATAAAACACAATATAATAGAATTCTTATTTCATTACAAAACTCTCCACTCTCTCAACCTTT